>LLKJ01000606.1:0-20447 GCA_002242865.1 Clarireedia sp. CPB17
GATCTGGGGGGTAGAGTGGAAGGGAGGGGACAAGAAGAGAACAGAATGGAAGAAAAGGAATAGGAAGAGAAAGGATGATGGAGAATGGATAGTGAAGAAATAGTATACGTGTGTAGAAAAGAAGACGCAGTGTGTCGGTTTGGTGGTGCTTGTGCGGACTGGAACGGAGTTGTGGTTGAGAGGGGCGGTTTGTGGTTTGGGGCTAGAAATTAGGAGGGCGAAGAAAGGAATTTGGTGAAGATTGATGGATGGAAGGAGAGTGGCGATTTTTGGTGTCGTTCTGCTGGTGGTCGATGATATCTAGCTACTGAGGAGGATACTATCCTAATCGAAGGAGCATTATGTGGGTAATATGTGACAACGATCGTTGATGAGGGAGTTGGCTCTATATGATGGCATCTTATGCTCGTTGAGAAGGAAGTTATTTCTGGCGGGCATTTCGCAAGTCGGGTAGAGGGGTAGAATCATGTTTGGATAATTCAGCTCTGGTGAGCTATCTTGTCTGGTTGTAGTGCCCGATATGATTGCAATTCTTGAAAATGACGACGAGCCCAAATTTTGAAGTGATGAAACGCGGATATGCGCTGGTTGTGTAAAGTCAGAAAACCAGGTAGGCTCCTTATATGATATAGTCTGTGGCAGATGTTGAGTGAGATGGTGATCGGTCATATAACACTTGCTTTGTTTTCAAACTCGATGCTCGACAGATCAGACAACGCTTTTGGAAATCAAGCTTCTCTTCAAAGACAGAGTAGGATGTGTCATATGAAAACAATCTTGTGAGTCGTTGGGTTATAACTCTCTGGTCTAGAGCATTTTTGAATGACGAGCCACTGATGCTCAGTATGATGGCATTCCACCTAAAGTGAGGAATCGCATGCAACCATATTGAAGAATGTAGGTCCCACTTGCGTGTTGTCAAAAGAACCGAACTCAATTAACTTGAAACTTCCTGACTGGACCAAAAGTCAATAATTGCCAAGTTCCTTACAGAAAAGCTGCTTCAGCAAGTGCATTAGCGACATCCGATAGGGAGCTTTAATTCATTGTCATCCTCGCTTCTCCTCCTGTCAGGAACCAGCACGACGAAAAGATTAACTATTCTTGGTAAGCATTACATGCAATGGATGCGAACACGGGGAGACTGAGCTTCTTTGGGAAATTCAGCGTGGACCAATCCAATCTACTGAGGATGCAGAAAGTTGAAAAGATTGGAGGAGCCAGATCAGAAAATAACTTTGCAGAATCTTGGTGTGGGGGGATGTTTGCCTTTGTGGATAGGACAATAATAGACATGTGTTAGATAAGAAGAAAACGAAGCTTTTGATTGCTGAGAAAGGATGGTGGGGGAGAGATCCGGCACGAAGGCTAAATCACCTTGCATGCGTTGTCGCGCTCGAGTAGAGACATACCACTTGGTGCACTGGTGTACCCCAGGTCTTTCTATACGTGTATTATTTCTTATAATTCCGCCAACCCGAAGGAAGTGTGAATAGGCCAATGAAAGGATAGAGATATTTCTTCATGTCCAAACTTATGAGATTATATATTGCCCAGTGCGCTGGATGTGGATGTGCGAGTAAGCTTCCCGTTTTGACCATTTTGACGAAGTAGCAACTTGCTTCAGATCACTTGAATCTTATCTCTCGATTGTGTTATCGATACTTGTTATTGTCTCCCATCTGGCGCTATGTGTACAGAGCAGGAGGTTCGATGTACTGGATGCAGCGAATCAACTACCACCATTTTCATCTGCCCCAAGCTCAAGAAATGGCAACTCAAACACACCAAGTTCGTCAGTCATAGGCTTTGTCCTGAATACAGGCTATGTCGCCCGAGGAAGCAGAACACTTTGGCTCACGTCGAGTGCCCGGTTGTAAGTGATAGCTTCCGTTTGAGAGTCAACTTTCTGGAACCCTTCAGATTGGCCCATTTTCCCATGGCTTATTTTAAGCAAATGCTGACTCGTTGATCGTCAGGGTGATCCGCAAGAGCGAATTGAATATAATGTCGACGAACCTTTTATGTGGGACTACTCGTATGGCGATGAATATTCCACCTCGCCGCGGACGTACTCTCCATATGCTAGGAATATGTCGTACACGCATCCTGCCAGTTGGTGTGTGTGACAAGAATAGGACTCGTGGGTAGCGTCTCACGACTCGTGCCTTGCCTTGTCTTGTTTTTGGCGTTCTGGGGTACATATGGGGTTGGATATGGGGGAATGGAGTTTGCGGGATTGATCGGGCTTGCGAATGAGCGGAATACAACAAACGAAACACAATGTTGGACCGGCTTGGGCTGGATTGGGTGGAATGTATCAGGTTAAATTGAGGCTACTTCTCACTCCTTGAGCGTCAGTCACGGTACCTATCGCCTGGGCTTCCTGTGCGATTTGGGTTGTACGGAGCAGAAGATTATGTGAATGGTGCTCAAGGTATATCAGAGTGGAGCACTTGTAGGAAAGAAGTTGCATTTCAATGAGCCCGATCCAATATGCTTCGTGATTCTTCGTGATAGACTCTTCGAAAGTGACCTTGATTTTACATGCATCGCTGTCTCCTCTTGAAGTAAATGGGAACATTGTGAATTGGTTTGGGATACAGATCCGGACCGAGAGGGGAAAAGGAAGTGCTTTGAAATAGAATTTAGTGTGTGGTCTCGGGTATTGCCAACGGGCATTGCTATCCATTATTGACGTCGTTTAAAAAAGCGCCAAGGATTCCCTCATTCTGAATCGTGTGAGAGAGCGCTTTAAGCCAGATCGTTCTTTGAATTTCTTTGAGGAACTGCCATTCTTCCCTATTCTTTCTTACTTTCGTTCCAAATATCCGAATTTGTGTCGGTTTGAGCTGGCATATATTGGTGAGATTGTTGAGCCTCATTCGCAGTTTTGTGTTGTGAATTACTGTTCTCTTCGAGCTCACATGCCTTCTCTCATTAAATCGCATCGGTGATGCCACTGCGCCAATGGCTACGAGGAGGTCGGCCGAACTCCCAGACCACAACTCAGGCATTCCCTATCTTTCGGTCGAGATGGATACTACTGCTTTCCCTTGCGATATGGCTGCAGTTAGCCAATGCAATGTCGCCTGCGCGCATCGCAGAACTGCGAAAGGAAACGGTGGACATGTTTTATCATGGATTTGATAACTACATGGACATCGCATTTCCAGAGGATGAGGTTGGAGCACACCGGCTACCCCGCGCGCACTCAAGCTGGCTAACCCAAAAAATAGTTGAGACCTGTCTCGTGTATTCCCTTAACTCGAGATTCACGGAATCCTCGTCATGTCGAACTGAATGATGTCCTCGGAAATTACTCTCTCACTTTGATCGATAGTCTTTCTACCCTAGCTATTTTGGCATCTGCCCCGCAGGACGAAGCAGGAACTGGCGCAAAAGCTCTTAGGGATTTCCAGGATGGAGTTGCTTCTTTGATAGTACAATATGGCGACGGAACCAGCGGACCATCTGGAAAAGGACTACGGGCTCGAGGATTCGACTTGGACAGTAAAGTACAAGTGTTTGAGACGGTTATAAGGGGAGTTGGCGGATTATTGAGTGCTCATCTCTTCGCCATCGGTGACCTGCCGATGTCTGGTTACTCTCCACGACAAAAATCGACTAGAACGAAAGACAAATCGAAGGATGACCATCCCACAATATCGTGGCCGAACGGATTCAGATATAATGGCCAGCTATTGCGTCTAGCTTCAGATCTAGCTGAACGCCTCCTTCCAGCCTTTTATACAGCGACTGGTATGCCATACCCCAGAGTCAATTTGCGACATGGTATTCCCTTCTATACAAATTCGCCCCTCCACGAGGGATCGCACTTGGGTGATTTCTCCGACGAAGATGGCCCTCCCGAGATTACTGAAACATGTAGCGCGGGAGCAGGAAGCTTGGTGCTGGAGTTTACAACGTTGAGCCGACTGACTGGAGATTCAAGGTTTGAGGAACTTGCCAAGCGATCATTCTGGGCTGTATGGAATAGAAGAAGTAATATTGGACTTATTGGGGCGGGTGTCGACGCAGAAAATGGACAGTGGATTGGTCCCTACGCTGGAATAGGTGCGGGTACTGATAGTTTTTTCGAATATGCATTCAAAACACACGTTCTACTTTCGGGACATAGCACACCCAATACAACGGCACAGAGGCAACAACACCAAGATTCGCGGTTGGATCCGAACACAATCTATAATCCTTTGAGCGAAGAGGAGAACTCGCCAGAAGCATTCCTTGCCGTTTGGCAGGAGGCTCATGCAGCGATTCGGAGACATTTGTATAGCCCTACTCATCATCCACATTATGTCAATGCCCATTTAGTGACTGGATCACCTCAAGCCTTTTGGATTGACAGTCTTGGGGCTTATTATCCCGGCTTATTGACTCTTGCTGGTGAGGTCGAAGAAGCTATCGAGACCAACTTACTTTACACTGCACTTTGGACAAGATACGCGGCGCTACCTGAGAGATGGTCTGTACGGGATGGACATGTTGAAGGCGGATTAGGGTGGTGGCCTGGACGGCCAGAATTTATTGAGTCGAACTATCATCTGTATCGAGCAACAAGAGATCCTTGGTATCTTCATGTTGGCGAGATGGTACTGAAGGACATTAAGCGCAGATGCTGGACCAAGTGTGGTTGGTCGGGCCTCCAAGACGTGCGCACGGGAGAGAAGAGCGACCGTATGGAAAGTTTCTTCCTTGGAGAAACTGCCAAATATCTCTATCTTCTCTTTGACCCTGACCATCCATTGAATGATCTCGATGCACCATATGTGTTTACGACCGAAGGGCATCCCGTGTTACTTCCTCGAGACAAAGCAAATCCTCCCCTCACTTCTCGGAAATCAGCAACTACCAAAGCAGTTGAACCACATTCTGGAAACACCCTTCGAGATACTTGCCCTGCACCTCCTCCACCTGTTCCATTTACGATTTCTTCTACTGCTGCTAGGACCGACGTCTTTCACGCTTCCAGTCTAATAGGTTTACACATGATTCCTAACCACCATCATGCTACAATAGAAGGAGAGAATATTCAAGTCAACAACCACACCTACTTCCCTTGGACTCTTCCAACTTCAATGATGGCAATAAATGGAACTTGCGATCGGCTTCCGCTCACTACCACATTCACAATTGAGTTTCCAAACAATAGTCCGCTTCATAGTGCCTCAGTACTCAATGGTTTCAATATGGTCCTTGGTCCTCAAGGTCTTGTTCGTACAAATGACGGTATATTGGTCAAAACTCTTTCTGGACTTAAGATGGGCATGGTGCATGAGTCATCTTTGACGTCGTACGGCGGGGCTGATCGTCGACTTTCAGACTCTTGGAGAGTTGGAACCATCGCTAACATGCCACTTGGTCGAGATGAGCAGATATTCATACCACGTGATGTCATCGGAGACCTGACAGATCCGTCCTTCACACGCATCAGAGATCCTGTCATGTTAGACATCGTCGTGCAGCTGGAACATGTTTTCGATCAGAACCAGAACATGTCAGGGAGTGTTGAAGACTTTATGGACGAGGAAGAAATCTACGAAGAGGATCCCCCTAGCATATCACTAGACACCAACGCCATCATGAGTAAAGTCGGCCTCGCAGCCGAATACAGAACCATGCTCAGCTCCCTTCTCCACCAAGTAACCTCAGCCCTCCGCGACCCATCTGCTACTCTTCTCCCCCAGCCAGAAACCCTACCAACCTACACATACGCGACCATCCCCGCCGTCCTCCCCACCGGCAAAGGCGCCCACCTCCTCATCAACGCCCCCGAAGCCCCTGACCTCAACACCGCGCAAACCAACTCCGCCACTCTCTCCTTCACAACCGTATACTTTGCCGGGCACGCCTGCGCCGGCAAACTGCCCGACGAATCCGTGCGCCACCACCACATCATCGTGATGAAGCGCGGGGGGTGCACCTTTTCCGAAAAGCTGTCGAACATCCCCAGCTACACGCCTACATCCAAGGGGCTGAAGCTCGTGATTATGGTTTCCGAAGACGAAGATGCGATGGAGGATGAGGAGAGAGGTCTGAAGGGCGAACACCGATTGATCAGGCCGCTGCTGAACGAACCCCAGCTTACGCCTAGTGGCCTGTTGAGACATCATCAGATTAGTATGGTGATGATAGGCGGCGGGGATGAGGCGGTCGAGGTGCTGAGGAGGGCAAAGAGTGTGGGGATTAGGAGGCGGTATCATGTAGAAAGTCAGGGGTTGGTGGTGGGCAATATTTTCGTCATTTGAGATTTGCGGGAAGGGCATACATGGGATAGAAAAGTATAGTACATAGGATGGATGACGATGACGATATGATTTTGGATGGGAACGTATTTATTGATTTATTTATGTAAGACTTGGCTTACAGTACAGTACTCCCCCATCCAGCATTAGAATTTGAAAGTTGGGGAAAAAATCTTTCGGGCGTTGGGGAGTCGAAATACCTGATCGGAATATTTCACGTACATACATGTCAAACAGGGCAGGGCATATTCGAATTATTCTCTTTTCGTGCTTCTCGTTGTCCAACATTGCTGAGAACATTCTCTTATCCCCATCTTTAAACACTAAAATGAAAGATAGAAGGCCAGAGGGGATCTTTTCCTCTGAGTACAGACAGGCACGTACTACCAAAAACCCAGTTTCGTGTCACCAGTAACGCAAATCCGATATCAAGCCAACAGCGACTAAATACTCCCCTTTCCAAAAGCACCTGAAACCAACCAATATGTGTTCAGTGAAGGACCCCGTTTCTTTTCCTGGAGAAAAGTAAAAACTCCATCCATATCCGTCCCATTTCCCCACGCAATAAAACCTCATTCATCCACATGCAGAAGTCCCTTCCCCTTCAAAGCAGTAACAATCCGCATGCTCCCATCCATCTACCACCAATTTCCCACACCCCCCAACGCATTCACCCTCGCATCCGCATTCGGCGCGGCCTGGAAGTCCCGCACGAGATCCTCCCAGCCCTGCCAATTCGTGTCGTCGTCTAGCGCATTCATGTCCAGATCCAGCAGCGCGTTGTCGTCCATCAGCCAGGGCGTTTGTTGTTGGGCCTGCATCTGCTGCTGCTGGAGCTGGAGTTGAATCTGCTCGGGGGCGAGCATGCCCATGCCTACTATCTGGGGCGGGATCATGGGGTCGACGTTGTTGTAGAGGTGGTTCTGGTCCGAGGCGCGGGTGGGTTGTGGTGAGGAGGTGTAGTTGATCGGGGGTGCAGAGGCGGCGGTAGTGTTGGGTTTGGCGTTGATTGTGTTATTCATAGTTGACTCGGGGGAGATCAGTTGGACAAGAGATCCGTTGTCGTCGGCTATGCCGTTTTGGGGCGTTTCCTCCATTAGTTGGATTTGCATGTTTTCTTCGCGCTTTCTGCGGGCTTTGGCCATGAGTTTACGCATGGGTTGCCAGAACATGCCACGTTTGCTGCTGGTGACGACGCCGCTCCAGTCGTCGAATGCGCCATCAATGGTTCGCCAGGCGCGCTCTACTATTGGGGAGTTCCCGCGGATTGATAGCTCGCCAAGAATGAAGGCTATTGCATGCCATTGGACCTGGGAGGTTTAATGTTAGCGATTTAAGAAAGTGTTTCCTAGGCAAATCAAGCACATACATAAGTGCGGAATAGCCAGCCCCATTTCTTAGTGCTGGCTTCCGTTTCAAGAATACGAGAATATTCAATGATCTCAATAGAAGCTCTCAGAAGGCGGTCTTTTGTATCATCAGACAGACAATGAGGTCTGCCAGGTTGAATAAGTGGATGGTAAATGATCAAACTCATTTTTGCGAAGACCAATCTTGCAACTGTTGCTGCTACCCACTGTTACGATAATTAGTAAATTTCCATTTGAGTGCATAGACATCACAGAGAAACCAAAGGGCGAGAATTAAATCAGGATTAACGGGGCCAAAATAACCACTGAGAAAGCAATATTGTACTCACATAGAGAGGACCGGCATCTTCGCAGTACGTCAGGTACTTCTCCTCCAATCTGCGAGAATGATCTTTAATCAACCCTTCTTTCTCTTCTAGAGTAAGCTTGATTGGATTTCCCATCGGACATGGACCACGGCCAGGAGGAGTATATTGAAGGCGCTTCGATAAAGCACAGATCTCGAACCGAATAAGAACAAATGTCATCTCCGACACCCCTTCTCGTTCCGGTGGAAATTCTTTAGCATCAACGTCTAGGTCGGCATCATTGATCGATAATGGGAACTTTGTGTCAAAAGTGTGGTCAAATATTGAAGGGTCGGACCCGTGGTCTTCGGACGCTCTAGAATCCAACACGCAGATCTGCCACCATAGTCGTCGTCGCATCTCCGTTTCGAAAGGCGTCAGCCCGAATTTCTCTCCATCGCGGTGCAGCCCTGACTTGTCAGCTATGTAAGAGACCTAAAGTATGACAAACCTACCAAGTGATTGACCGATTCTTAAGACGAGCCCAGTCAGAGACCAAACAAATCGTGTATCATCATACCTACGAACACATATAAGGAATAATACAAATGCTTGCACAGTCATAATCTCGTTTGTGTTAAGGAATCCAGCCCGGGCAAGAGCTTGCTCAACTCCAAAACGATATCTGCTTATCAGAAATTCCTTATCTTCAGCAAAATTGGTGGCAACCTTCTCAGAGTCAGCTGGAAGCTCTCAAGTGGCCCTCGTGGAAGGGACCATTATCACGTTATAGGTTTACTGGGGAAAGACTTACCTCTTCTTCTGTCATTGATGTGATTGTAGCAAAATATATCGAGAACATCAAAGCTTCTGTGCTCCTACTTAAGGCATCGAGGTTATGTTGGACCTCTTTGATGACCTTTTCCATTGTTGGTATATGTAGAAGTTTGACTAGAGGTATCACGTTTTCTAGGAATGTAGACCAGTAGAAGGGTATTTGCGAGGGCAAAGGATGCAACGCCTTCAGGTCAACATCCGCAGAGCTATAGCCCATGACAAAACTCTGGTGGTCTGGTTGTGTGACATGGGAGGCGGGCGGGATAGGAGACTCTCCTTCACTGTCTTCCTCAGCATCATCGAATATCGTCCTCAGCTCGGTTAACTCTTCTGACAGTTCTGCCCAGAACGGATTCGACACATATTGACTCTTGCCCTCATCTAAAACAAGTCGACCAATTCCTTCCTCCACTGTAAATGCAGTCCTTGGTGGAGCACAGCCCATGCTGAAAGATCTTTGCATCCATTCCTTCTTTGTGCCTCTTCCCTCATCTGATATAGAAGCTCTAGCCTTAATTGTGCTGCAAGTCTCGCCGCTGTACTCGCCATCCTTATGATGCGTTGAAGAATCGTCGCTCGATGGCGATGGTTTTGAATTCTCCGCCTCGACCTGCCCACTCAATTCCTCCACAACACCCTCTAATCTCCGTAGTCTCTTCAGTAGCTCGGCTTCTCTCTCGGTGACTGGTTTCCCGCCAGCTCTAGGACGGCGCGGCGCTCGACCAGGTGCCGGAAACACGCATTGCGTTTGCGCTTTTGTACAATTTCCGCAAGGCACTTGTTTGTCGCATTTAACCTTTCGCCTTCGACATGTAACGCAAGATCGTGCATTTAATCCAGTAGCAGTTGCAGTGGAGGATTTCCGCGCATTGTCGGGACTGCGTGGTGGGACGGTAGGGCCAAGATTGGCTGCAGCGGAGGGGTAGAGCGAGTTTGGCGGCGGAACTGTCGCTTGTGGATTTTGGAAGCCTCCGAACATGGCGTTTTGCTCAATGGGCTAGAATATCTTCATCTGCAATATAATGAAGAGGACGCCGGAAGTCCGTTGCAGATTCGGATACGATATGTCGGAGACGGGAAGTTTATCGAGCTGGGTTGGATGTCTAAAAATGCCGCTGCATTGTACAGGCCATACCCTGACGATAGGGGTGATGGGGTTTGGGGTTGATAGATCGATCGCTCAGCCCGGCCGCCGACGGATTTAGCAGAGTCGCATACTGTTGCATAGAACTAGCAAGTCGATCCATTCTTACATTTGAAAGGTACGAGTGAGAGTGAATCTTACTGCAAAATATTCTTTGTACACCTTGGAACGACTTTAGTTTTGCTGATTCATCAATTAGAGCTGACGTCCTTTGAGTGAATGGAGTGGAATGCAATTGAATTGCAATTATTGCATCGTATTGAGGTGAATTGAATTGAATTGACCTGAATCCTAGTCCGGCTGCAGTTAAGCGTCGACTACAGCTCGGACATAGAGAAAGTTCGCCGTACCTATGGAGCGATTGAGCTACACCCGTGGTACATGGGGCGTACATATTAGTGGAGGCGGCTGAAACTGTTTGGCATTTCCAGATCCTCACTCTAGACACAACATGCATCTTTATGGCGTCGATAATCGGTCATCAATTTGCGCTTCGAGCGTGAAGATAACTGAGCCTTCTCTTCTCTCGACGAACACTGACTCGCGTGCCGCACACAATGACGCTCGACTCATCATCTTGGCAGTAAAATAGACGGTCAAACCATTGCTGTATTGTCTGCCATGACCTTGACGCACTTCGTCAACAGCACAATTCGGGTCTTTGCAGCAGATATATACTGTTGACGTGAAATCTCACTTCACTAATGGCGTTAGCAGTATCGCGTTATCCCAAGATATTTCTCTACGGACTCCGAGCGCTTACAGTTCATGGTGCATATTGAAGTTACACATTACCATATAACATGACCATAACTGGACGCGTTCTCTCGCAAGTGCGAGACCAACATACGAGAATAGGTCGAGTGTTTATGTCTGCAACCGTTCTGCATACAGCAAGCCGGGACGAGTGCCCTAACTATCTGGAATACAACGCAACCTCACTTTCTTTTTATCACCCCATTGTTGTTCGCTCGATTTCAAGTGCCACATCTGGATTCATCTTCGCAAGCTTAGCTAACGTTGCTTCATGCGACCAACGACCCTCTACCCCTTTATCCGGAACATCTTACATATCAGATCCAACAACGCGTGGCATCTGGCCGCTGTGGTTATGATAATCACTTTGCCAAGGCATGATCATTATTGGTAATAGCCTATAGCTACATGAGATGTCTGAAGGACTTATTTGGGCACAGTTGAAGGATTCTCGTTCTGTTCTCGGCCGAGTGTCTTGCTGATTGGGAGACACTTGGATGATGAAATGATGTAAAGGGCTCGATCAACATACAACTTATGTATCTCTTTTAGATCTATGCATAAAATACTCAACGTTACGAGCAAAAATGAAAGGCATGAGTGCTGTCCGGTAGTATGGCTTCATGTTACGGGCTGAAATGGTTTTCAAGTGGAGGCTCGACGCAGTCCAATCGTCTATCTCTGCATCGTCAACAATGCACCTCTGGTCCACTCGCGTTTGTTTACACGTCGCAGACAAGCCATGTGGGGTAGAATGTGGAGAACTACATCATACCCACCCTGCATCTTGCAAACGATGCAAAATGAGGTCTGGGGTAATAATGATTTCTTGTTTATTGCAGATCATGCTCCGTGGTCGATCTTGATTCAGCTATAAAACCCCTAATCTGCCTTGTCGCACGATCTGTACGTCACATTCCTCGAGCGAACATAACATCACTTCAAAGAACGACAAGTGCTATACATCTCAGGACGAGCACCCACTCGCAGACCGCCTCTACTATTCACTTAACTTAATGGAAGCCTATATGCCACAAAATCGACAAATGTTCAGCACCATGCAAGTCAAACCAAACCAAAACCCATACTTCAACCCCGACAAAAAGCAACATAGGACTCGCCAGGACGTTGCCGACACCCAGAATACCAACGATGTTCCAGACACGCCTTTCAACTCCCCGGAGCCTCTGTCCTTACCAAACATCGGGAACCGAAATCCATTTTTCATCGGCCAAATGATCATGGAAAGCAGTGAATCTCCAGTTCAAAAACCCATGTCTACGTCCAACATTTCAGATTGGCAGTCGGCGCCTCGAGAACGGTCCGAGTCGCAAAATTCGTTGAGCAATCCTCCGTATCTGTGCGAACATATGGTTAAAGGGAACGGCGAGTTTGCTGCAGGGGTTGATGGTCGTTGTGAGCAATGCACAGCTGGAGGGGCTTTGGGTGGAGGGAACTTGGCGGGAACGGAGTCAGTGACGGAGGAGAAGAAGGAATGATTGAGAAATGATGTGAGGTTGTCATAATTTTGATGCAAGGTGTTGGATGAGGAGATGAGGAGTTCCGGTATGGGTTGGGTACTTATGAGCGATATTATCTCCTCAAATATATGTTTTTTTCTGCGGAGTTTAAAAAAAATACGTTCCCAATGATGTTTGAGAATCTGAGTTGACCTCTGTAGCGGCAGGACGTGTGCTGGGAAGGTAGGTACCTTCTTGTTCTGTCTATATATATTCTTCATATTCCTGCTGGTTGTTTCTATCCTTCTTGCCTCTTTTTCATAACAGAAAGCACAGACTGATCTGGGACAATACATTATAGCTAATTGTTATTGCCAAACGAATCTTCTAGAAGACCTAAGGTATTGTAATGTTTTCATTGTCCATTTGTCTTCTGGACATTCTTGTCGGTCTGTTCTTTCCGCGTCCTTGCCTCTCTCTCCAGAGCAGAAAGTACAGGCCGGTCTGGAACAATGTATTATAGTTAATTGCTGTTGTCAAATGGATTTCCTAGAGAATGTAAAAGAATTTAAGGTTCTCGTTATCCAATTGTCTTTTGGGTGTTGTCGGCTTGTTGTTTCTGCGTCCTTCTTACGTCCTTCCTGGTGCACCTTCCTTCTTTCCTCGGGAAGTGTTATAGCCTAGCAGTTGACTATATAAGGCCGCTTCTCTTCTCTCTTCTGCTTCTTCTCCTCTCTTCTATATGCATATTTTAATAATATCATTCTTACAATTATTTTTAATCTTTTTTAATGTCTTATCTTGAATACTCGATCTCCTGCCTGCGGGCTTTCTGGCGCGCTATGAGGCGTGAGGATAGGTACGCAATGTTTGGTGGGTTTGCGGCAGGCTTCGTGGTAGCTCAACTAGTACGAGCCTGCCTCTTCACGGTCAATTACCGGCCCATCATCCACCAAACCATCTCCGCGGACGGCACAGAAGTTCTTCCAAAGGAGGAGAAAGAGTAAGCGTTTTTGGGCATGGCGGTAAGTGTGCAGGTCTTCGTGAAGCTCGGGTCCATACAGGATGCTAAACGGATCTAGGTGGCCCGATGGCACCGGCCTGTAAGACCCGTCAAGGTCAAGCCCCTTGTCGTGAGTAGCACGGTACTCCGACGCCAGGTCGGCACCTATCATCTCACATGCGTTCGGTCTCCGCGGTCGGGTTTCTTCCACTTCAGTCTCTCGGATTACAAAAGCATCACCCAGCTCAAAGTCGGCACCCATCATCTGATGTACGGTCGGTCTCTGTGGTCGGTTCTCTTCCACTTCCGTCTCTCGCGTCACACAAAGCATCACCCAGCTCCAAGTCGGCACTTTGTCATCTCATGCCTGCTTCTTCGACTGCTGCCCTACACTTTACCGACTTCCGTGCAAAGAGCATTCGATGGAAACAGACTTGGGTGGAAGGAGATTCTGATGGAAAGAGATTTCAACTATGAGATCGATATATAATCTCACGACTATCTCTGTGATCGGTTCGCAAAGTCATACCAACCTCGATAGGATTTCGACAATCAGATCTGCACCTATCATCTTACGGCTGTCTCTCCAATCAATTCTCAAAGCTATGCCGACTTCGATGATATTTCGACTATCAAATCAATGCCTATCATCTTTTGGCTGCTGCTTCTCAATCGCCAAAGTTCAGTTGTACGTTGGATTCGGTGTATAATCTACATATACCGAGCTCTATACACAGGAAAAAATCATAGGGGGATACTTCCGGATGGTCTCAATATCTTCACAGAGGCGTTAAAGGGTGTTTGAGGAGACCTGATTGTTCATTGGGAGAATTTGGCTAGGAGTGAAGGAGATGAGGAGATATTCGAATAAACTTGAAAGGGCATTTGGAGAGGATTGGAACTAGTCAAAGTTGAGACGGAGAAGTCGAGTTCAGTGTGCGGGCAGTCTGAGCAGTGAGATGAGGGAATAATTTGCGAGTAGAGGCGGTGATGGAGCAGAATTGTAAGAATAGGTACAAGATGACACAACAGATGTAGCGGTACCATGTCGCAGTAGAGTTAAGCGCCTTGGAATAGGTAGAGATCAATCTGTTTGTCCGAGGACCGTTAGAACTCCAGGAAAATAGCTTGATGTACAAAAAACCTGTATGCAGTCCACTGTGCGATGTCCAAAATGTCCACACACTAAACCTATAAATTGTTGTATCATATCAGAATAACTCTGATCTGATTTATATATTGAAACTGATTCGAAAATCTATAATAGAATTTGAACAGCGAGAATTGGAAATTCGAAAAGTCTATCTTTCTAGCAGACTAGTTATTATACCGAAATCTTCATATTTCCAATTCATATTAGGTTGTCCAAGTCGTCGCTATCAACATAGTAGTCCTAAGCTTACAGAACTGATATCGGTTGAATGGCTGAAGTTACTTATTTTCAGTCCAAATACAGATTTTCCCTAAATATATAATGACGATATGCTCCTCTATGGAATATTTCTTCTTTTCTTGCTCTACATAATCAAATCTCAAATTTCACATCCTACACAAACATCTTTCTCACCTCAGACACTACCAACCCTACAAAATCTCATCCTCTATTTAGATATTGCCAACATTTCAGATCTCTTGCTCGATCCAGATACTGCTAACCTCCTTAAGTCTCCTCCTCGGCTCCAAAATTGCCAACCTTCCAATATCTCACCTCGATTATTCAGACATTGCCAGCCCACAAAAGTCTCAGGTTCTTTCCTGCCTCTCTAACAACACTACAATGGTCTTCTCACAGATCAAAAAACTATTCTGCCCGGGCTGCATCGCATTCGGAACCATGAGCTTCCTAATGCCCATCTTTACCAACTTCGCCGTATACAAGCTCTATGCGGCATTCCGGATGACGCGCGAATGGCAAAAGATCATCGCAGAGCGCAAGCTCACGCTAACGATCGAGCCGGAGGAGCTCGCTGGAGCCATCAATGAAGCGTGCCGACGGTTAGAAAAGCATGGCGAGCGGGTTCCGGAACTCGAGGCCCATTGTGGCCGGATAAGTGCACGCATTGGTTTCGATTTTAATCAGATTCATATTGAAAACATGACCAGTTAGGAGACGAGGCGGAGGCTAGGGCGGGCCGGAGTTAGACATGCAGTGGGTGTGATACCCAGGATATCCATATAAATCACTCTTAAGGAATGGAGTTGGAATACTCCGTCATATGAACTGGAGATAATTTCGGAGGGACTTTTGATTCTACATTGTGCATAGACTGGTCGAATATCCAATATCCAGTACATGGGCAATCAGTTTACACACCATCAAAATAAGAATTCTTACCGAAAACTCGACATATTCTATTCCGTCTAATCATCTATTCCACATGACTTCTAGCTTTTCGACGCCGTAGTAGTTCTCCAAGGGGTATATCATCCTCATCTAATGCATCCGCGTCCTCATCGACGCCAAAATCCTTCAGTCTATCACCTTCTGAATTTGTCCATCCCTCTTCTCCGTCTAGTCCCTCTTCATATTCGCTCCCGTACCCATCTTCTTCCCCATTGCCATCATCAGCATATGTATTTTCATTACTCGTGACATTCTGCCACCTTTTCAGATCCATTTCCTGTCGCCTCTTAAATGCATCCCGTTCATCATCTACACTCTCGTACACCATTTGCGGCGCACACCCCGGCGCTATCTCCGCTCGATCGATTCTCCTACCCAACTTATCCGGATCTAAAGGTGGCCACTCTCCCTCCTTTTCATTGAACCCATTCTCCTCCCATGCGACCGCTCCCTCTACACTCGGTCCACTTGAAAACGGCCAAAACCACGCAACAGGGTTTCCTGTGCCCATCCCCTGCACAACATTTGTCCAAATTCCAACATCGTATGGGAATTCAACCTTTTTCACATAGACACGGTTTCCCCCATTCGCATATACATATCCTCCCATTCTGCGGGAGCGCTCTATGATAGCTGCATGTTTTTCTATCTCCCAGGATTCGATCATGGTGGTGTTGATAGAGAGGGAATAACAGGTTCGGAGGAAGAGGATCGTCATTGCGAAAAGAGAGAGACCGTTGGAGCATGTGATTATGAGGAGGAAGGCAAGAGAAGTCTTGCTCGGGCCAAGGTAGGCTGGGAGGTCGCGGTCTGAGAAGACGTTTGCAATGCGAGTGTAAAGAAATGACGTTAGGATCGTTAATGATAGCACTGAGTAAAATAAGAAGCGGATGAAATGCGGGAAGGTAGTGTGCGAGACGCAGTTATTCGTCCAGGGACAGTGGTGGTCCATCTTGGGTATGCATCTGCCAAGCAGTGGAATGTTAGCAGTCTGATTGCGGGGTTTCCATAAAGGAGCTCTGCTCTGGAAGGCGTATGCTTACCTTTTGCATTGCTTGCAATGATGTGCCCTCGGCGGTTTAACACTCTCGCATTTCTTGCACCATCTCACATTTCTGCCATCCAGTTCATTATGCTGAAGAGGCTCTCCTCTATCCTTTGCCTTAGGATCTGCCTCATTCTCGACAAACCCATCAGCCCAACCCTTCCTCCCCGGATCAACATGGCATGTCCTGTAATAACATATCAATGTCGACCAAACCGATATATTGAACAGAATGGCCTCTTTTCTGCTTAATGGCCCCGGCTCGAGATAGTAGAACAAGATCTGAGATGCATATGACAGAAAGCTCATGTGCAAGTAACAGAACGGCTGCGCAAGATCTTGAATAGACGAGATCCGGTAGCGGGAAAGCATCTGTAGGTGTGCCATGGCGACAAGATGCGTATCAAGTTTCACAGTGCTCTGCCATTGGCGCGTAAATTGGTAGCTCGCTCATCTGCAACTTTATTCACACGATTTTGCTGATTGTCAACATGTGAGTAAGCGTATCATACAAATACTCGTACAGGGGAATATTAATCAAGCGATTCGGGGTACGGAATCGGACTCCAACCAAAAGCTCGGATAGTTTTCTTAGGGGCGCTGCGCACGAACCAGCTCGTATCTTGGTATCACGTTTTGCATCCGAAATTCCACGAGCGGGCGAATGCTACGCCTGTAGTCCCCCTTGCTGTCCGAACTTTCGTCGTGAAAGCGGATGCGATACCAGTGTATTTCATGTCTGCATCATGATTCTGGACAACAGGGTGATTACCTCTGCTTGGATTACTAGTAATCGTTAAAGAATCGGGCTGTTTACGCGTATAACGCCTGGTTTCCACAATGGTACTTTCGTACGGACGTAGCGACTCCCCTTGGGGAGTGACTTTATGATATAGAAAGGTGGTGTTTTTTCCTGCTTCTTCTTGCTCAAGCTTTTTGCACTCAATGATTGTTATCTTCGAATCTCAATTTTCTTGCAATTGTTTCTATATCACAAGATACTTTTCTTTCCGCAGTCCTCATTCTCCTCATTCTCGACTAGTCAGGCCATCATAATCGCAGCGTACGAGGAAGATATCTATCCATGGTTGAACTCATGGAGAAACCAGATGGTCCAGCTGCCACACCAGTGAGCCAAATATCTCAAGCAAAGATGGAGTCAGACGCGGCTGTGCAAGAGAAGACGACGGTTGATCCAATGTCAGCGCCAAACACGGAATTTAAACCTACAACAGCTTTCGTCCTTGCCTTCGTTTCCATATGCGTTATCACCCTCGCGGCGGCACTCGATGCCACATCTCTGAGTATCGCTCTACCTATCATTACCAAGAAGCTTAGAGGAACCGCCATTGAAGCTTTTTGGTCCGGAACTAGTTTCCTTCTGACAAGCGCTGTCTTTCAACCTGTTATCGCCGGGTTGAGTCATGTCTTTGGTAGAAAGGCATCGCTCATGGGATCGGGGCTGCTATTTGGGGTTGGTTCAATTCTAGCAGCAGTAGCTCAGAACTTTACCTTGATGTACGTCTATAACATTATCTCAAGATCTCAGTGCTGACAATGTCCCAGGCTGGTTGGCAGATCGATACAAGGAATTGGTGGGGGTGGAATTCTGTCATTGGGGGAGATAATCATTACGGATCTCGTGCCGCTTTCCGTAAGAGGCGCATACTTTGGATACATCGGTATGATCAGGCTGCGAACAGAATAGAGTGATAATTTAACAGTATGTGTAGGTGGTGTTTGGGCTATTGGCAGTGTTGGCGGTCCATTGATAGGTGGTGGTAAGTCTACATCGCCTCGCCCTGAAGGCCTCATACTAAATAACCTTGTGTAGCATTTGCGGAGAACGTCTCGTGGAGATGGATCTTTTACATAAACGTGCCGCTTGTCGTCACGGGGATGATTGCAATTGGGATGTTCTTGAAAATCAGTCGCACAGCAGGAAAATTGACACAGAAGGTTAAGAGATTTGACTGGCTTGGATCCGTCATCTTCGTAGCTTCAAGCGTATCATTCCTGATACCCGTAACATGGGGTAAGCAGTTCTTATCTCCTATCCTGTAGCATTCTTATTGACTCAGACTAGGTGGTGTAATGTACTCATGGGACTCGTGGAGAGTGTTGTTTCCTCTCCTAGTTGGAGTAGCGGGCCTTGTTGGCTTTGCTTTCTACGAACGACGACTTTCGAGCCTTGCCTTTGACTCGGAAGGTAATCTTCTACCTGGGGAGAATATCGAACCTATTATCCGATTCAGCATCTTCAATAATTGGACCACACGAATCGCATATTTCCAAAGTTTGGTTCACGGCATCGTCCTTTGGTCCTTGCTTTACTACCTTCCATTGTACTACGAGGCCGTTTTGGGATATAGCCCAATCATCTCCGGTGTGGCAGTGCTACCTGAGACAGCTTTTATCGCTGTAAGTCTTCATTTGTTGGCTTTCTCGCGTTAGAGTTGACTTGTCTTAAGTCGATTTGTGGAAATTGGATTAGTGGATGTCACTAACGTATCTTTTAGCCTATGTCGATTATTGTCGGTATTCTCGTATCCAAGCTCGGTCGATATCGCTGGGCTCTTGCTTCTGGCTGGGCCCTTGGATGTTTAGGAGCAGGTCTCCTATACCTTCTAGATCCCGATACGACTATAGTCACTTGGATCTTTTTAAACTTCCCAATCGCTATCGGAACGGGAATGCTTTTCACAACACAAGGTCTCGCCGTGCAAGCAGCGTGCCGACCAAACGATGCTGGTCATGCTGCGGCATTTTACATTTTCATCCGTGTGTTCGGTCAATCGGTCGGAGTAGCTATCAGTGGTGTTATATTCCAGAACCAGATTAAGGAGAAGTTGCTTTCCTACCCGCTTCTGGCGCCTCTGGCTGGCCAATATAGCAGAGATGCTACTGCGCTGGTAGCTATCATAAAAGCGATGGATAATGGACTGGAGAAGTCGCAGCTGAAGCAAGCATATGCTGACTCGTTGAAGACTATATGGATCATTATGTGTGCACTTTGTGGATTCTGTCTGATATCGACCACCTTTGTGAAGGCATACTCATTGGACCAGGAACAAAAGACATTACAGGGGCTCCAGGAGAAACGACCCTCAGGCGGCGAATCAGGGGAAGAGCGATAAGAACTTGGCAATGTTCGGTTCGACAGAATTAATGATAATACTCTGGTCGTACACACATTGGGGAGGCTTTAAGATATGACTTAAGGGACGGGCATGTATTTTCTACAAAGTCTCACTACAACTTAGACATAGACGACTCACTTCATTTCTCTATATAATGGTAGATAACTAGAGACATACAGCAGATGAATTAATAACATTAATACAATAACACAACCTCAAACACCTCGAACACGATCGACCCCCTCAAATCAAGCCCGAGCTGAAACTGTGCCCCAGCATTCACCAATCAAACCAGCCACTCCCCCTCCAGCCAATCTCCTGTTTCAGCTACCCCACCACGAAACGTCATCGACTGCATAACCCCCCTCCTTAGAAAACAGCTAGTGCGAATAGCTCAAACTTTCCATGACAATCAAATCAAGAATCTATTTGTTACATCAAGACTTTATAAGTTTCTTGATATCCCCAGTGTTGCGACTTCATCTACTTTGACGCAAACACCATCACCAACGTAAGTATTTCCTCGGATTAGAGAGCTCGGGCTGTGTTCAGTGTTTCTGAAAGCTTCTTTACCCCGCACCTTGTTCTGCTCGGAAAGTCTTAACTGTGCGCTTGGCTAACTGTTGTAACGTTCGCAGAACTTGGAACTATAACGAACACACACAGAATCAAACGATCGAATAATAAATATGTCGGGTTACGGAAATGACAATGATCAAGAGGGTGGAAGAGCACAGGGAGGATATGGTGGTGACGGAGAGGGGCGAAGTGAGGGGGGGTATGGCGGTGGCAGAG
>LLKJ01000007.1:0-15522 GCA_002242865.1 Clarireedia sp. CPB17
TTTTCTTTTTTTTAAAGCCTTCGACTGCGCAGCTGCGCAGTCGTTTAAAAAAAAGCCAAAAAAGTAAAGTACTGCGAAGCGGTTCTTTTATTTATAAATAAAAATGCTGCGCAGCTGCGCAGCTGCGCACAGATTCTTTATTTTTTTTCTTTTTTTTTTAGCGAGGCTTTAAAAAAAAGAAAAAAAAGTAAAGTACCTATTTTTTTATTTATAAATAAAAAAAACGGGTTCTTTATTTTTTTTCTTTTTTTTTTAGGTAAAATTTTCTTTACTTACTACTTACTCAACCTTTAACCCCAAAAGCTCCGTTACGGTTTTTAGAGTGAAGCATTGAGTATTCTACATTAGATTTTACATAACCTCTTAATATTACTGCAGATAACCCTCTGAAAGAAGAATCTACGTTTTTTAAACCACCTTTTCATCTCATCTTAAAAACAGATCTAGAAGCAGTGAACCGTCTTGTTAATCTACCTTTAGCTTCTATTCTAATACCAGCCATATTTATATGTTTTAAAGATCTAAGTATAGAATTCCTTAATGATATAGGTCTCGCTTGCGCAGAAAATCTACTTTTTTCTTTTTTAAATTCATAGCTGGGCAAAGCCAAGGCGTAAACCTGATTTCTTTCAATATTAGAGCTACCCATTCTCCCCTGCTCCACCTCAACTAGTTTCTTACAAACTTGTTTGTCTGCAAAGCAACAAGTGCTTTGCTGAAAAACTTGTTGAGGTGATAGAGGGGAGAAAGCCAAGTGTGCTTTGATAGTATTAAAAAAAGGAAAATTTTTTAAAAGTAGTTTATTTAAAGAATCTTTAGTTCTTTTTACCTCTCTCCCTCCTTTAAGGGATAGCAACCCTTGTCCAGCTTCGCTGGATAAGAAGCCAAAAGCAAACAAAGAATTAATTTTAAGGTTTCTCATTTTATTGATTAATAATTGTTCTTTATTACTTTTCTTGCTATATTTTTCTTTTATTCTATTTACATTAGGTAATTTAACTTTACTCAATGACGATTTTAATACTCTATATAATCTGTTATTTCTATTTTTTAATTTTAAAGAAACAGCTTGCGTAAAAATATCACTGTTTAAATGCATTTTTTTCAAATTAACTAGGTTAAATTCAACATTTTTATTATAAATTTCGCTAACCAGGTGTCTTAGTTCTAGTAAGAAGGCATGTTTAAACTTAATTTGGTTAAGTATTAGTAACTTTAGATATAAAGTTAATTTATTAAGATAATGTAATTTAACTTTATGCATATAATCCTGATAATTAGGATATTTAATTGTATAAAAACTAGAAACTTTCTCTCCGCTGGCAAGAAAAATTAAAAGTTTTTCATCCTCACTTAATCCTTTGCTTTCAACTAAATTAGAGATTAAATTAATATATTTATTCGTTAAATTAAAGTATTTACATAATTTTTCTACAAATGACATCTTAAATGATGTTATATAATCTGTATAATGATCATGCCTTAACAGATATTCTTTAAGACTAAAAGGTCTGTTATAAGATATTATCACTTTTTGATTTCTATCCAGATTAATCTGGCGCTTTAAACTTTTATTTGGCCTATATAACTGAAAAATTTGTTTTTTTATACTTCTAATTAAAAATTTTTTTTCTGTATTATATAAATATAAAGTAATAACGGCTTTAGAACTAGTATGTTTTAAACCCCCTTTAGCTACAAAAATTTTCTTTGCAGATAATCCTCTAGATATGCTACGTTTTCGTATAGATATCTTTTGTTTACCTTTAGGTTTCTTAGTTTTTTTAGTTCTAAAATAAAAGTTAAAATAACTTTTAACTAAACGCATAAAATTATTATCAGCCACAGGTAATAATTTAGTATAGTTTTTATTATAAGCATAAATACTATTTCTTCATTCCTGAGTTGCAGGTGTAAAATGTCTTGTCTGTCCCGTATCACTTGTTTTTACTTTTAAAGGTATAACTTTAATATGCTTTTTTTGTTTTTTATTAAAGATAAGTGGCTCTTTTCCTCTGTGGAGTTTTTTACTTCGCACAGGATTAAGATAGTATGCTTGGCCTTGCATTACTCCTGGTCGGAAGAAGGCACAAGGTATTATCTTTATTTTATCGTTTTTATAATCCATTTTTATATTAAAAATACTTTTTTTGCTTTAAAATGTGTGCTCATGCTCAATATTTTATTGAGTCTATTTCATTAGTACTAGTACTAATTATTATGTAGTTATAGTTATTTTACTAAGATAATTAAAAATTAATTAAGATAATAAAATAAATTATTAATATATACAGATAAATAAATATGTTGGGTTTAAGAGAAGGATTATTGTTAGCATTACTCACCTTCTAGTCGTTGAACGTCTTTACTTCTTCTTTTTCCTTTTTAGTTTTACTGGCTCCCCTATTTTTTTTCCTTTTAGGGTGCGAAGCGGGTAAAAAAAAACCGCTAAAAAAAAAGAAAAAAAAGTAAAGAACCTATTTTTTTTATTTATAAATAAAAAACAGATTCTTTATTTTTTTTCTTTTTTTTAAACAGACCCGGGCAGGCCCGGGCCTGCCCGGGTCAGCTGTTATTTTTTTCTCTTTTTTATTAATTATATATTAATTTACTGTTATATAGTATTATAGTTATTAATAAAAAAGAGAAAAAAATTAAGGAAAGTTATTCTTTAAGTAAATTTCGCTTCAAGTGAACTTTATAAGTCATTCTTGAAATTAACCCAATTATTTGCCAATAGATTTATTACTTAAGTTAATAGAAATAAAACATTGGAGGACTAACATCCCTAGCGTAGCTTTTTCAAAAATCCAAGACCTTTCCTTTATGCATCTTGTGATCATATGCCCCGCTTACGCGACTGATAGACGTGTAAGTCAAACAGTAAAGCAAGATTAAGCCATTAAACTTGACAAGTAATAACCATAATTATATAAAAAGTGTAATTTAAACTAATTATATAACTAAAAACATTAGAAAAGCTAAACTTTTCAAATTAAGGGTTTAATTACATCTATTTTCCAGATAGTTAAAATCTTACTTAAATTAAATTATTATTTCTAACTTAATAGATATATAGTTGAATTAGTTATAGCTTAAGCTAAACCAATAACAAACTAAAAATAAAAACATACAAGATTTGTACATTTAATTGCCATAACTATGACAATTTTACAAAATTAACTTTGGATACACCCAGGTACTTTTTATGGGATCTGTGCCCCGCATAAACTGCCTCCTAGCCATTGTTCCCTATATCTGGGTTAACCTGTAATACTTAACAACGTATTATCGACATAAGTACGCGCCTTATATTACGACGTAGACTCTGTAGTCTACAAATATGACAAACAAAATAAAGGTGTTTCAATTTTGCCTGATCAACTACCTTATACACTAATACTCGTTCTATCATATTCAATAACTAGCAACAGTAAAGCTGCATAGGGTCTGTAGAGATAGGTCGTCTTATTACTAAGATCTCCCCCTCGTGGAACCGTACGTGCAACTTTCATCGCATACGGCTCGAGCATTAAGTCTAGCATTTATATATATTGAGGTTTATTTGTACATTTATCCGCCTTAAGCGGTAGAGTATAACGCAAAACATGAATGTAGGGACACGAAAAAAAAGAAGAAAATTTAACTTCTACCCTTATTCATGGATGCTTTTATATTTTGCATCATCATCAATCCTTCTGGCGTATCTTGTGCTCTCAATGCCTTTAACTCAATTAATCTTTTTCAATCCAAATAATCTAAATTTTTACGGGTATATAAAGGATACTTATCAAAAAACTCTGTCACAACATTATGTTGATTTATAACAAATCTATTAACAATTCTAGAATTTTTTGCAGCCTCTATATCACTAAAATCATATTTAGGTTTTATATAACCAAAGCCAAAGAATTGAGCAAAAGCTTCTAAAAGTCTAACATCGTGATTACTTTGAGCTATTTCTAGAGTAGGTGTCAACGCTATATAAGGTTTACCTCTACTCACAGCATTAGCAATACGAAATTGAAAACTTCCTTCACCATCTATGAAAGCTTGAACCCATTCATTGTTTAATTTAATATGTTCAAACTTGTTAAGATAGTTCCATCTGTCTTCAAAAGACCGCTTACTATTCATATTATTTTTAACTAACATAATATTTTTATAACCTTCCTCATTTAGATGTAATTTATCTTTAATTAATAAAGCTACTTTTTTAAAATCTAAATAATCTAAATTTTTAGATGTTAATAAAGGGTGTTTATCAAAATGGGGGATAACGTTATTTATAATATCATCTATTTTATTAATACTAAATTTATAAGCATTTTCTTTTTTGTTATCTATATAGATATTACCACAACCGAAAAATCTCTGGAAATCCAGCAATATTCCTTTAGAGTGTTCTTTCTGTGTTACTTTAAAAGCTAAAGTAAATTTATGACCACTATCCGTTTTTTGCGTAAGAACAGAAAAATTTCCTTCAGAATCTGCTATACCTGTCACTCATTGAGGACTAAGTTTAAAATCAGGATTACCTAATATGTAATCCCTTGCAGGAAACGTAGTTTGAACTTTACTACTAGTAGTAAAGTTTAAAGTTTTTGTTTTTAAGTTTAAAGTTTTCATGTTTTTTCTTTTCATTGTATTTATCTAAATATATTATATTATAATTAAAAAAAGAAAAAGAACGACAAAATTAACTAGAAGTAATTTTCCTATTAGATGCTCATCCTTTCCATTTGGTTTTTCTATTTCCATTTTTTATTATCGTGATCTTTTTACAATTTTATTATTTAGTTGCTCTTTATATATAAATTACTTAACGCCTGTTCTAAGTCAGCATTCTTTCGAATTAGATCATAATACCTAACTACAAGGAACAAAATTGACCTGTAGTTATTTATATATCCTATTCACCCTATTATTGGGTGACATTTGCTTTTTAGAGCATCCTTTACCCACTACTGTATATTTAGCCTCGCGACTAAACTTCCATCTTACTTCAAAACCCGTCAAGGCTTTGAAATATAGGATGGGCAATATTGGGCTTACCTAGTTTACTGGATAACACCTTAATGACTACCTTAGGATTCCACTATACGTATGTTGATATATAGACCCATAAAAAAAAGAACGAGAACTCTTTTTTGCAATCAACTTATATTTTTTCTCAATATCTAGATATACGCTTCAGCCGTGGATTCGTGTTAACTATCCTTAGTAGTCTAGCTCACCAGCCTATTAGGTCCATCCATAGCTCGAGTTTGGATGGATAGGTTGGACAGTAATAATATACTGTTAATTTAACGGGCTTCACACAAAAGAATTACTTCTAATGCATGCCGCATGAGCTCAAATAATGGGTAATTTGGTGGGCTTTCGCCACATTGCTATCCAGCACTTAGCTAGTCGCACTCTCGTCTATCTAGAGGTAAACTGTATCTGCACAGTTATTCCAATTTCACTGAGCCAATCATTGAGACAGCTGTTGTATCGTTAAATCATTCCGTTTCATAATTTTTACCATTGAAGTTATCTTTAGGCTAGGTTATTATGATATCTTTAATCTTAAATTACTTATATTTGGCTTAAGAACCACTTTAGTGGCGACTAGAGCGCACCTTACATATATTAATACTTATTCTAACTTTTTTTAATTATCTTAGTATAATATACGAAGAAGCATCCGCTCGTTGCTCTTTTACAGCCTAGCCTGGGCTAGGCTGATTTAGATACGCGGTAACCCATTTAACTTTCGTTTATCTCTTTTGATGTTACCCTCTCCCGGTAATTACTCGGGCCAGTCATAATGTTTCCACTATAACCTTGGTTAAAAGAGCTTTAGGGTGTTCCCGTAGTTTGCCTCTTTATTGCACAATAATCGAGTTTCCTAGACTCGATTTTTCTACTCCTAATTTGGCATAATTTTTGTTTGCTTATCATTAAAAGAGACGTATCCCTTTAATAAATAATAAAATATAAAAAAAATAAAGCTAAGCCAAGGGATAATTACTTATTATTTAGGATAGTTATTTTAAACTCTCCCTTAAAAAGTTTACCATCTTTAGCTAAAGCTTTAAGAGTCGGTCCAGTAGTAATATAATCCGGTGCAAAAGATAAAGCTGCCTTTCTGAAAGAAGGGTATATAGCTGTTGAACCAGACGGTACGTGAGTTACTTGGACTTCTATACTTTTGTCAACAATAGAACTAGTAACATCACTAGTTGTAGTATCTCATTTACACAGGTAACCATTATAAGGTTTTCCAGACTCAATGTGCCTACACAACGTTGTTTTGTTAGAAGGTGCTATATTGTTAAGAAAAGTTATACAATTACTTATACTATCAAATAGCATAGTATCCTTATTTTCTTCAATACCTTTTATAATTACTTTTCTACCTTTACTTTTTTGTATTTCCGATCTATCTTTATCCAAGATGAAATTTATATCTCTTTCTGACATATTGCTTTCTTTAGCTCCAATAACAGGTTTATCTGTAAAGACATATTTACCTAAATAAACTGCACCTGTTTTTAAGCTATTGCTAAAGATACTATGATGTATTTTTAATTTAAATATAAAGTCCTCTTGAATGTTTGAAGAGTAGATCAATTCTGAAAAATCCTTAGTGTACATATATAAAGGTATGGCTCTTGCGCCTGAATAATCGTTAACCACTCTAAGTGTATTAAGATTAAATTTTGACTGTAACAAGAAGTATTGTTCTAAACAAAGTTCTTGATTAACAGTATAAGACTCTGTTAAAGGTATAACTTGTAATTTAAAAGCACCTACACCTTCTTTTTTAATTAAAGGTATTAACTTACCAGTATCTTTATGGTTATTATTAAAATAACCTATTAATCTACGGGCTAGCTTAGAAGATGATCCCACATACATGTCACCTGTAACTAAATGAGTTCAAATATAAACACTAATCTACTGGCTTAAAAATATACCTTTTTTTATACGCTTTTACTTGTTTTCTTTCTATAAAACTTGAGATTCGTGCCTGTGTTATATTTAAAGCTCTAGCTGCATCACGATAAGAAGGGTAAATAGTGGATTCATTAGTCAATAAGTCTGTACATAGTACTTTTTTAGACAATACACTATTTACACCTTTATTTTTACCTAAAAGTGACAAAGATAGAGCTGCTTTATGCTTATCAGTCTTTATAAGAGATTTTCCCTTCTTACCTTCAGAAATCTTTAGACGAATTTCCTCACTATGAGTTTTTCCAAACATAGGATTATTTTCTCCGGACCGCTCAGGATAAACTTTTCCTTTAAAAAAAGCGCTCAGCTTAGCTCGAGCTTCGTCCGTATGTGTTCGACCTAGGAAGGGATGGCTGGGATCTTTTGATAAATTGTATTCTGGTTTTAATAGGTCAAAATAAAATTTCTCCCTTATCAATAACTCAGAACTATCGCAATATTCTAATATTTCAAGTGAAAAATTTGAATACCCGTATTTAAGCAAAGCGCTACAAATAGGCATATATGTTGTTCTTGTTAAATAGCTCATATTAAAATATTGAAGAAGTCTTCTTCTTAAGTCAGCACTCGACCCTACATATTTTTTTCCGCTTGTAAGATTGGTGAAGCAATATATACCAGACTTATTTTTATTTTCTGTAAGTATATTTACTTTCAGTATATCCGCATTTGCGTATATCTTTACAGGTATAATAGGTCCAGATAAAGTATGTAAACCTCTTCTTCAGGGGCATATTATATGTGGAGCCCGTCTTGTTAAGTTAATTTTACTATTTGTAGAAAAGAAAGTACCTATTGATTGTAAGAATTTTTCTGTTTTTATCGTACTTGAGTCAAGATCAGAGAAATCTAATCTAGGTCTACTAAGTATTTTATTTAACATATCCTGACTAATACTAATACCAGAAAAAGCTAAAACTTTATTAACTTCAACCGCTGTTATAGGTCTACCTTCATTAATATATTGAATAGCTAAACGATACGCATTAGACATAGGACCATCTCTACCTAGTACTGAGGGTCAACTTGATATGGATCTCTTTAATATGGTTATCTGTTTTTGGTTTTTCATTTGTTTGTTTTATTTATATATTTTTTTGCCAACATCCCCCTCCTCTGCTTCCAAGGGGTTATAAATAGAGGAGAATAAAAATAATAAACTTAACCGGGGTTACCTCTGAGTTCGCTCGTGTGCGTCTTACTTAAAAAATATAAAGCTCTTCAGCCTTTAGGATAGTTCCCTTTTTTAAGATGATAACCACATCTCATACATCTATAGGTATGAAGTCGCACGTGTACCGGCTAATAAGCAGGGCACTTTCTTTTAAGTTACTATTAATATCATCATAATGCCAAGGTTAAATTAGGAATAGATTGATTTCTATTCATGCAAGACCGCATTTAACGGCCAGGGTATTCCGCTACCTTAGGACTCTCAGTGATAAAGCCGCCATTGATCGGGGTTTCCTTCAAATCCAAGCTTATATTAGTCAACTTAGAATATTCGTTAACCAGCCGACATTGGGCAGAAATCACACTCAATACTTTGATTTATTATCTTATTGCAGAGTGCTTTGTTTTAATTAAACAGTCGTACAACACTATTCCATGCTTCCTATTCTTAACCTTATATTAATAGGTAAGAATGGCTCTCCTTATCCCGAAGTTACGGTAGTTAGTTTGCCGAGTTCCTTAATGATTGTTCACTCAAACGCCTTCGTATTCTCTACTTGCTTACTTGGGGTAGTATTTAGGTACGGTTTATTTAGCCTTATTTTATCAGTAATCATCTTTTTAGTTTATCTTAAAGACAAAACAAACCTAGATTTTTTTTTATCAATAATCATCTTTTTTAGTTTATCTTAAAGGAAAAAAAAAATCCGTTATTAAGTAGTAATCATCTAATTAAGTTTGTTTTAATCTTAATAACTTATTACATGTTTTTCCAGAACCTTCTTCACTTTTCTTACAAAGTATAAATATTTATATAACAAGGTAAGAAGATGGTTGTTACTTTGTAGGCAAGGTTTACTCATCGTTTAATCCTTTAGGTTGGTAAACTTAGAGGCCGTTACTTTAGTAAATCCATAAGCTTTAGGCGAGGGCTTATTACCCTTTTTCGTTACTCATGTCAGCATTATCACTTGGGTTACCTATTATATTATTCTTAAAAAGAATAAGTCGGAGATTTACCCAACGTTCTGCTACCCCATTAAATACTAAAATAAGCACTCCCTTAGTAAGTCATTACATAGAGAGTACCCGCATAAGATCACCCCTGCTTGACAGTGGTTACCTGATACCTTGATCTTTTATTTAATGGACAAGGTGTCGGTATATTGTTTAGATCCGTTAAATTTTAGGTGCAACTATCATTGTAAACTTTATTTACTAAACTAGTGCTCTGTTACGAGGTCTTTAAAAAATGGACCGCTTCTAAGCCTATTTCCTAGTTGTATTAGATAGAAACTTCCTTTCTTTCACTTAACAATAATTTTGGAACCTTAACTCTTGTTCTGGGCTGTTTCCCTTTAGACATACACAGATCTACCTTTTTGCTTTACGCAAGTAAGGTACTTCTCCCTAAGTAGTTAGATATTATCTTATTATATCTTAACTACCCATTTAGACAACAGATTTAAACCTGGCTTCATGTATTAGCTGAAGCTAAAGTAATTTTTTTTTGGTTTTTTTTTATTATGTTTTTGTTATAAGATATATTCCATTAATAGGCGAACCTCTTTTTATAGCATTATAAACTGCTTGTCTTGTAACCCCCAAAAAAGCACCCGCTTCTGTTTGATTTGTAAACTCTTTTACTTCCTTTGTTTCAGTATTTAGAACTGAAACAGATACTCCTTCACGAGCGAGAGTTTTAGCTTTTATATTAGCCAAAGCCTCAGGTGTTAAAGGGTTATTTTTTCTATAACTTGCAGTTGCAGCAGCCAGTTTATTTTTGGTAAGATCACTAACTAGTTTTCCCTTATGAACCGTAGATAATATTTCTTTGTGCTCAGGAGATATAATTTTAGCTTTTAACTTTTCTATGCTCTCCTGGCTATGCTTAAAACCTAGTAAGGAATATGCGTATTTTAATATATTATATTCCGGAACCAATAAATCAAGATAAAATTGTTCTCTCTCAAGCAGTTTAGTTTGGGGGCAATACTCTAAAATCTCCAACGTAAAACTGTTGTAGCCATATTTTAGTAAAGCATCTAGGATAGGTCTAGGGTTCCTACTTAATTCATTTTTATTATAATAGCTACCTAGTCTTTTGGCTAAATTTACTCCACTACCTACATATGTTTTACCGTTAAGATTATTAACCCTTCGATAAACACCTGATAAATCCCTATTATCTTTTAATACCTCATCTTTAAAAACCTCTGCATTTTCATAACTTTTAACTGGAGAAACTAACTTTACATCAGCCTAAAAAAAAAAGAAAAAAAATAAAGAACCCGTTTTTTTTATTTATAAATAAAAAAATAGGTACTTTACTTTTTTTTCTTTTTTTTAAAGGCTGATGTAAATGTATTTGAGACTAAATTATTATTATTATTGTTGTTGTTGTTTATTCTGACTTTATATTTATATTTATTCGTATGTCGACAACTTAGTGTTTGTCTCATTCCAAACGTGGGTCATGGTAACTTTTAAACTACCAAGCTCACCTCTCGGATTACTCAAGTCTCCTCAAGGTCCGGCCAAAGACCTAGCTATTGGCAAGTTGATTGACATCGCATCTTGCAGTACCTTAACCCTATTGACAATTCATACGTGGGGTGTCAACCCAGCCGCATCGAATTCACCCTTCGAAAGGAAGTCGCTTGTCGGTCTTAAGTCTTTTGCAAGAGTCGACTAATAGGTGTTGTTAAAAAAAAATTACTTTATTGCCATTGCACCCTTTCGAGTGAGGCTTGACTATATCTTAAGCACTATGTAATCATAATGCCAACTCACATTTAGTCGATGAACTGCACACCATAAACCTGCGCAGGCTGGGTATATGGTGCTTGGCTGCGGATTACCCATTTCTTTACAGAGATCAATTTCGATTTTACCTAATTTTTTTTAGTTATTTACAAAATAAATAAACAAAAAAAATAACCACGAGTCATTACCTGTGCCACAAACTGTGTTGCCACGCTTGCTTGGTTGAAATTGCTTTAGGGCTTTCCCGCAATTTGAGAGTTTATAGCAGAAGGTTCACTTCCACTGATAGGCTGCCTATATGGTGATTAACACACATACAACCTTATCGTACTATGTCCGATTATTCAATACGTTTAGATATACAAAAAAAAATAAAGAAGACTTAATTAGGGTATTCACGGCTTGTTAATTAACTGTATTTAAATTTAATTAATATATATTACTCTTCCTTTATCACAGCTAAACTTATGCTTGAAGGGTATGAGCTAAACACCTTAGTTGCCATTGTCGCCCTTCAAGCAGCATCTTAGCTGATTGCTATTTTACTAGCTGATAAGATATAGTCAGATAAAATACAAACCGTGTTTTCCACATCAGTACCACATATTATTTTTTTTTTGTATAACTATTCATCATAGCCCTTCCGAGTGCGAATACTCACCGATAAAATCCTCACGATTGCCCGATATATGCAAAATTATTTCTTCTTTTTCCTGGCTTGGCCAAGAGAACAAATTATAAGTTGCCTGAGATCACAGTTCTGTACCTGCTATGATGTAACTTGAATTACCTACTTATATAGGTTTCGCAGAAACAGATCTACCTCTTTAGTCTTTATAAAAGACAAAGCTGAGGTCCTTCTCCCTAAATAGTTGAAAACTATCCATTTAACAGACAGTAAAGTACTTTTTATGTTTTTTTTATTTTTTGTGGCCTGCTATGCAACAATATATTTTTTTTATTGGTTTTTCAGCGATAAGTGCTTTCTTTACAGCAGTTCTACTTACACCTATAGCTTTAGCTGCTTCAGTTAAACTTGTATATTCTATTTCCTCTAAAGTAATAAGATTTTTAACTATAACAGGTACACCTATAAGTGATATTGCAACCGCGGATAACTTAGCACGTGTTTCATCTGAAAGTTTTATACCTTGACGTGAGCTAGATATTTTTTTTTTATCTTCTTCAGTTAAGATTCTACCTGTTGCAGCTAATGATAGATTCTTTCTTGTTTCTTCACTCACTTCACGATTATTTTTAAAAAACTCTAAAGTTTTCTCGCTATGTTTAAATCCTAATGAGGAACCTGCTTGCTCTAATATATTATATTCAGGTTTTAATTTATCTAAATAAAATTGTTCTCTTAATACAGGATCTACACCCTCACAATACTCAAGTATATCTAAAGTAAAGTTTGAGTATCCATATTTTAAAAGAGCGTTGTGTATTGCCGTATTATGTTGCATTAAATGTTTAATACTATAATATTTATATAGTCTTACAGAAAAATTAACTGAACTACCAACATAAGTTTTTTTATTCACATTGTTAGTTCAACGATATACAACGGCTTTACTTTTGTTTTCTTTTAATATACGATCTTTTTCAAGTTCGCAATTAAAGTAACTTATTAAAGGCTTTATATTAGAAGAATTAACTCCTAATTTTGTTGAGAAATGACAGCATCGCTGTCTTTTAATTATTTGTAGAAAGAAGTTTATAGTAGCTTTTAATTTTTAATTTTTTTTTATAATAATGTATATATTCAATTACTTTAGAGGTTATCCTTTCAACTCTCTCACTGGGTCAGGGTGCTAGCCTTCCAGTGACCCGATACCTTTCTACTTGTAATTTGCTACTGTGCTCAGACGGGTATCTATTCGAGATAACTTGTCGACTATTATTCCAGCCAAATCAGGGTTTCCTATTAGGAATCCTAAGTCTACCTGGAAATAATAAAGGTTGAATATATGACATTAAGGTTACGTAGGGACAAATGGAAATAAAAAAGTACTTTAAAGTCCTGCATTCTTTCGAATGAGGCTTGACTATATCTTAAGCTTGCGCTAATCAACATCTAGTCGATGAACAGCACACCCTGTACTCAAGGTACTTGGTGCTTGGCTGCGGATTACCCATTCACTTACGTGTATCAATTTCGATTTTACCTAATTTTTAATTTTATTCTGGCATAGCCAAATAAGCTTAAAAATAACCACGAGTCATTACCTGTGCCACAAACTGTGTTGCCACGTCTGCTTGGTTGAAATTGCTTTAGGGCTTTCCCGCAATTTGATGATTTTAAGCAGAAGGTTCACTTCTACTAACTGGCCTAAATAGATGCTTAAACTATTTTCTTTACCAGCTATCCTAGTCAGTTTTGTCTTTCACTAACTTACCACAGTTCATCGGATATCTTTACAACGATAACCCGTTCGGACTTTTATAATCCTGACTATGGTAAGATCACTAGGCTTCGGGTCTAATTTTAGATACTAATTCATTATTTAATAATTGGTTTATCTAGGCATTCCTGCTCGCATCTAATATTAACTTGCTGACCCATTATGCAAAAGGTACGCTCTTACTTTTTATTTAAACTTTCTTTGAGCTGCTTATAAAACTACTATTTCAATCCTTCCTTCACAGTACTTTACGCTATCGCTTATATATTATATTTAGCCTTAGAGGAAGGTTCCCCTTGTATTCAAACAGGTTATTGCCCGTTTTACTTATTTAGTATATCAGTCCTTGCAAAGCAAGGAGGAAAAGCTTTCTTTTGCGTATAATGCAACGCAAAGATATTTTTCTCCTCTTAGTAATGGTAATATTAGATTATTTAATTTATTACATTATATTTCACTGTAAACTTATTACTAAGTTTACAACTTGTAAAAAATATATTCTGATATTAATATAGGCTGTTCTACTTTCATTCACACTAATCATAGAATCTCGTTTGATTTCTTTTCCTAAAGTTACTAAGATATTTCAATTCACTTCGTTTATTATTGAATTTATCTAAGAGTACATGTGTTAGATCTATTAAATAAACACAAATTAATCTTTAAAACTCTCTTTAATACATAGCTAGATATCCTTAATAGTTTCTTTATATACTTGCCTATACTAAAAAAAACTCTTTATTTTGTATAGAAACACTGGTTGATATCATTCACATTACTATTAATTATCTAAACTACTACTACCTTTGTGCGTAGCAAGATATTTCGGGTTATTATGATTCGAACATAACAATTCCTCAACCCAAATGAGACGCCTAACCAACCTGGCTCTAACCCGTATTTTTATGTAGTATAGTACAGAGAATATCCGATTTGAACGGATGTGATTTATTAAATCAAATAAGTTTCAAGCTTATCGCTTTAAACCACTCAGCCAATTCTCTTAATAGGAGCATATAGTTATATACTACATACTAAATAGTTATACATATTATACTAATTAGTTAATACTAATAGGTTAAATATTAAATTTTACCTGTTATTCTGCATTAAATTTAACATATTTTTCAGTATTATACTACTAGCTATCTTCTACTTAAATTGATTCCTCAGAGACTTGAACTCTGAACACATCCTTATCAAGAATACGCTTTACCAATTAAGCTAAGGAACCCTTTACCTCAAATAATTTGAGGTAAAATTAGAATATCTTGCCAGCCAGCTACTAGTTAGACCTCCATCAAACTTAATGTTAACATAGGTCCTATCCATATCCATATACATATCCTCCGTATGGGTTAGGATTAAGATTAGGATCAGGTATAGAAGCAGCTAAATTCTTAATTATTATTAATATAATAAAGAGAAAACCTATGCTTATTAAAGGAATGAATGCATTTAAATTACTAATTGAGTATTGCATTAAGAAAAAAAAAATAAAGGCTTGATTACACTCTATACTCTTAATACTTAATACTACTGTGTTAAAGCAATTGTACTAATACTAAAATAAATAGCTAAGTAGGTATAATACCAATGCTGACTTAATTATCCCATTATGCAAAATAAAAATTTAGATGCAGTATTACACAGCATGTAAACAGCAGAATGAGAGACCAGAATAAGAAAAAAAAAAGAATAGAAAGAAAGTGAAAGTATATTGTTAAACTATTACAAGAAGAACCGTTTTTTTCTTGCATGCATGCATACTGGCCTCAAAGCTTCTAAAAAAAAATAGATAGGAGTAAGCCAGCCAGCACAAAAGTCTATAGATTAAACAAAGATAAAGCCATAATATATCATAAATAATACCTAAATACAGTATACTAGTTAGTAAAATATATTATAAGCTAAAAAAAATAAAGTTAATTGGACTTATCTTAATAACTTGCGACTGTATTTTCGCAAGTTATTAACAAACTAATCCCCTCTCATCACTACGTTCTTGTTTTTTTTTATCTACGATTTTACTTGTAAAATCGTAGATTAAAAAAAACAAGAGAGGGGGCTTAAAAAAAAAGAAAAAAAAATTTGAAATAAGAATAATAAATATATAAAGAATAGATTCCTTATTTTTTTTTTTTTTTTTTTTTTAGGTTTTTCTTTTTTTTTT
>LLKJ01000059.1:0-11328 GCA_002242865.1 Clarireedia sp. CPB17
GAGCTCGGCGTAGGGTGGAAAGGTGAGATGAGATGAGAATGAGGTTAAAATGGGAGAGAGAGAATATGGGGGGAAGGCTTCTTGTTTATATTTATTTGAAAAAATTTCTTGATAACCTCTAACTTATTGGTTATAGGATGGAGTGGGTTGAGAAAATATATCTTTGATATAAGGCTTGGGTATCAAATGAGATAGAGAGGGAATAAAATAGTTGGAGATGAGGATAGCATAAAATCGAATATGGTATCAAATATCTATAATCTCCACCTACTTGCAATAGCTATATCTATAATGGAAAGAAAATAACACTCAAAATAACTTTTCTGCTTCTATCTCTCACTTTGTCTTTTTCCTTCTCCTTGCTATCATCACCATATTCTTGTCCTCTCCCCTTCCTTTCCCTCCTTTTTCTTTCTTAGGCTATCTTCTAACCCTCTTGATTTCAACTACTATGATGTGCTGGAGTGGGATGGGGTGTGCGAGAAATCTTCCTTGTATAAGTATTATCTACCTATTTACCTACCCACCCATATTGCCTTCCTATTCCCCTCCCTCTCCCCCATCCCTCGGTCTATCTCTTCCCAGCTTTCTAAACTAACCCGCAAACAAACCCACCCACTCACCAACCTCTAACTCACATACTCCAGCTCCTCAGAACAGTAATCTTATACTATCATGTCTAATTTTATATAAAGACGATGTCTTACAGACTTATCGCTTTCCGTTTCCATTTCCATATCCACGATATTAATCCCTAGAGGTTCTTTATCGGAATATAAGTAAGTAGGTGAGCAAGTCAGTAGATGAAGTAGATGAGTAAGTAAGTAAGTAAGTGCGTAAGTCATTGACTTCCCCAGCAGTATATACAATACACCACATACCCTCCTCTCATATATAACCACCTTCCATATATAACCACCATTCATACATAACCTCCTCTTATATATAACCTCCTCTCATACACATCCTCATACATCTCCGAGTATAACACTTCCCCCCAACTCAAAGTCTAGTCTCATCTAGTCTAGTCTGGGAGAGCTATAATACTTATACCTGAGAAGAGATGCAGAGACCGACTGTAGTAATCATCACCAAGCCCAGCACCACCACCACGAAGACGAACAGCAAAGACACAGGTAAGTAAGCAGAGCATTTATCATTTCATTTTACTTTCTTCTCTTAGAATTCAATTCAATTCAAACATCATTTTCATCTCTCTATTTACTCATCCCGTCATCGCTGTAACAAAAACTGATGAGATCACAGGCATCAGATCTACTTTTTCACTAGCAAACATAGGGCAAATACATCCATCCATCCATCAGCCACTTCCCCTCCCATTTCCCAACCCCAACCATCCCTCCACCACTCTACATCCTCTCCACCGGACTCAACCCCAACAACCTCATCCCATTCCACAACACCACCCTCGCCGCATCATACAACGCCATCCTCGCCTTCATCAATTCCCTCTCACTCCCCATAATCCTCAAATGATCATAGCTGCTCGAAAGGGAATGCGTCATCTTAAACAAATACGTCAGAATCGTCGTCGGCTCGAGCGTCTTCAGCGTATTCTGGACCACATCCGGGTACTGGGATAGCATGCGGATGAGATTCTGCGCATGGGCTTCGGTCAGGAGAGACAGGTCTGCGGAAGCGATGTCTTCGGCTGAGAGAGCGGCTTTGCGCGCGATGGAGCAGAGACGCGCGTGTGCGTATTGGAGGTAGGGACCCGTGTCGCCTTCGAAGGATGTCATGGCGTCCATGTTGAATGTGTAGTTGTTGATGCTGGGAGGGATTAGTAAATGATGGAGGTAGAGTGGGAGAAGAAGTTCAATCCGGAATCTAATCTGCGGGTAAAAGGAAGACTTACCGTTTTCCGCTCATATCTTGGACCATGACTGAGCTGATACCGAGAATATCAGCCGTCGCTAAGGGATTGGCGACTTGTTCGTATTTCGACTCGTTTTTCTTCATAACCTCGTGCATCTTCTCTGCCACATCTCTCAAGATATCATCCAAGAACTTGACGGTTCCCCGACGAGTGCTCATTCCCAATACCAAACCGAAGTTGATGTGTTGACATTTGGCGCGAAGATCCGGGTAGCCGATCAGTTCGACAATCTTGAACAATTGTTGCAAGTGAAGCTCTTGGTCTGTAGCTACGACATAGATCATGTGGTCGAACTGATACTTGTCTTGACGCTGTAACAGCTCACTGATGTCTCGAGTGAGATATAATGCAGTGCCATCCTTCCTCTTTACAATGGCCTTGCCAAGCGCTTTGCCAATCTTTCCAGGAACGTGTTTGGTGAAGTCAACGATCATCGCACCTTGCGATTCTTCCGCAATGCCCATTTCCTCCATCTTCTTTCCCGTGCTTTCCATTCGTTCTTCTTTCACTTGCGATTCTCCAGAGTAATCATCGAAGTGGATGTTCAATCGAGCGTAGGTTTCTCTGTACCTCTTAATGCTCAATTCACGGAATCGAGACCATTGCGCAATTGCTTTCTCGTCATTTTCAGTCATGGCTTTGAAGTATCGACGAGCGCGTTCATCCACACCCTCATTTCTAAGTTCCGACGCGTCTTTGCCTTCTGCTTCCAAAGTCTTAATTTGTTCTTGTTCAGCGGCCATATCTTGGTTGATCTTGACATAAATTTCGAACAAATGATTGATAGGATCTGCCACTAAAGCCTCCTCGTTTCCGTACTTTTCGTATCCCAAGGCCAACAGTCCGTATTGCTTGCCCCAGTCACCAAGATAATTGATTCGAACGACATCCCATCCAGCCCCATCGTAAAGATTCGACAAGAAACCCCCAATGATTGTACTTCGAAGATGGCCAGCGTGGAAGGGTTTAGCGATGTTTGGGGAGGAAAATTCGACAATAATTCTCTTTTGTCCCTTGGAAGGATCTTGAGGATCTTTGAGACCTAGATTTTTGTTTTGGCCAAAGGTCTGTTTACGCTCGAGGACGGAAGGAATCAAGAGTTTCGCGAGTTTGTCAACTTTGAAGAAGAATTGAAGGTAGGGACCATTGACGACTGGTTTCTCGACTAGAGGCGATTCAGGGAACTGTGAGCACAGCAGAAGTTAGGAATCCATCCTGAGCACTACGGGTTACGGAAAGGGGATACCTTTGCAGCCCACTCCTCCGCCAGCTCGGTCGGCTTCTTGCCTTTAACTCGCAAAGCAGGTATAGGGAGAACCAAGTCGCCCTTATCCAGAGTATTGGTCCATTGCAATGAAGGATAGATTATGGCAGCGTCTACGCCAGTAACATCGGCGAGAATGGAGGTAAGATGCGCTCGATACACATCGGTTGGATTGCAATCGGGGTAACAACCAGGATATGTTGGTAGAGGCTCGGACAGGTCTAAAGATTTAAGCTTCTCCTCGAGGAAGTTGGGAGACACATCGGTAGTTTGGGCAGTCATTTTGGAATGTTGTGTAGTAGAAAATGTGCGAAAAGAATTGTAGAAGCGGGGTGTTTTTGAAATAAATCGAGGGGTACTTTTGGGTATCTGTAGGAATCTTAGGCAAGGCTGTGCACCTGCATGCGCTGACTTTTTGATTAGGAAAGAGAGGGAAAAGGTGAAGCTCATAAATACTAAATAGATGAAGTGTGAGAGAATGAAGATATACTTCTTCTTTTCTTCTCACGGTAGAAGGGCTAAGACTATAGAGTCATTGGTTGAAACGAGGGATGATAGAGATAATGCTCGATTGTGACTCAAAAGAAACAAAATTTTGCTGAGGCTGGAGAAGGCTTTCATTGTTGGCTGGGCTGTGGCTGTGGCTGGGACTTTGGTGCCTTAATGCTTTCAGCTCTAACTGCTACGAAAAGGCCTAACTTATTAGGATTTCTTAATTCTGCCATGCTGTCGCAGATGTTCGCCGCCTTTCATAAATTATCACGATGTTACTGTTCCCTCCTGCCACCTTATGGTGTTCAATTACGGCACCTCTTAGGGTTCGCCGTCTTCAATGCTTTGCACAACATCGAGCTCAAGTGGACTCAGATTGCAACTTAACTATGGGGATCCTTTAGTTCTACGTTGGCGAGTACGGGACAAGGAGCCCTTGGCCCGTTTTGGCGATTATTTTTCCTGGTGAAGCCATCGACTGGAATCTTCTCAAAAGATTCTAAAAGATCTGGAAACGCCTACTGTGTTACTGGTCACACCAAATGTCTGAGAAATCCTGATGGGAAATGTAACCTTGTTTCTTGGTTTCGGTGTTGTTCTTATATACCTGCCTGACCCTGATATTCATACTACGTTCAATTGCTTTGATCCTATTTTCTCCGCTCAGGTTCGTTTCCTGTCGTCTTCGATGTATTTTTTTCTTTCTTCAATCTTCTCAGCAAACTTCTTCGTCCGTCTACATGGCAGGGTCTTTCACACTCAAAGTCCATCTCTCCGAATGGATCGCGTCTCGTCTTCCGCATATACTATCTATGATATGATATCGATTATTTAATATTTCTATAAAGCCATTGGTAGAGTAACAGTACTTGCTAAAATGCTCTTTTTCAACGCCCTTTTGCAGATCACATGAAAATGTCTGCTTCAAAGTTGCCTCTCCCTTGCCCTTGGTACCTTCCCAAGTTACCTCGTTACACCAAAACGCAACCCAAAAACAAATGAAATATGGTATATACCGTCGTGAGAGAGAAGTCTAATAACCCGTACCATATAGGAAATCCCTGACCCAAAATAGACCATCCACCCAATGTTCCCAAAAGTCAAATAAGAATACTGTAACTTGCAAAAGTACTACCCCGCGTTTTGCGACTACCCTATGGTGTGGCACACGGCGCCTGAACATATTACTTCAACTCCACTTAATGAGCTGGAGCTGGAACGTCCTGTCCGTCATCACGAAGCATACGGATAACTGCTCGTTCTTGGGAACCTATTCATGTTAGTTAACATGAACGTCATACAATGTCTTTTGTTGACTCACTAGGCCGAGAATAGTTTGGTCCTGAGTCTTCCACAACGATTGAGCGGGTGTCCACCTGCTCATCGCAAACAACCGCACCATCAGGACCAGATTCTGGAGAATAGTCCATTCTCATCAAGCTGACTCTTAGGCGATATCGGCCGGGGTGGTGAATGACAAGATCTGGGAAGAAAAAGTATGCCTGATCGCGAACGCCTCGGGACCTGGATTGGGCGATTGGATGCGCAGAGTCTGCCATCTTCCCATCCATCTGGTCATACAGAACTTCGCCACTGGAGTAATGAAGTAAAGTCACAACCGTCCAGTATCCCGCAAGATGCTCATAAAGATCATGCTCACTCGCGAGTCGAATGACAAGTGGAGGATAGAGAATTGCGCCAGGGCGAGCTCGTGCCGGAGGTTGAACTGAGATTGACAACATGGTGAATAGACAAGATATTGCAGCTTTGTCTGAGGAATAGTCTCGTCGAAAGAGACGTCTTATTGGTGGAAGATTGGGGATTATCTTAAAGTCGATGGCGGGATTGTAGGTATTGAGTGCTGATATTAAGCTTTCTGTTCCCAAATTTCTGTCGGGTGGTCAGTAGGTGGATACGTTTGAGATTTTGAAACTGGCATACAAAAATTCAAGGTATGTGAAGCTGGAGGAAATGGTTTGGAGCGAAGATGGTTGATTCTGATTGGAAGTATTAACTTTCGTGAGCTCGAAGATGTTTTGAAAGCTGGATGATTGAGGGTGTGATGATGAGTTGATGTTGATGATTGACTATAGGAACGTGGATGAGAAGCACTCCTTATATCTTCATTTCTCCATCAGTCGCAGAAGCAATATGAGGCTGATTCATCCCAAGGAAAGATCCAGGATGACAGCATTCGTTCGTCAATCCCGACAATCGAGAGAAAGATGCTGGACGAACAATTTTTCTGGCGGGTCGACACCCGCTGTTTCCCCATGACCAGTCACAGCATTAGGTTTACGAAAAGATTCAGCGCTGACCCACGTTAGAACTATCATAACTAGATTTCTCACGGGTAGTTCCTCCAAGTGCCATTTTTTATTTCCTTTTAACCCTCAGACTATTGTTCTGTCAAGGATGCAAGGGCTGTCCCACACGCGATCGTGTGTGTTTTAGAAAGGGAAGCCACAAATATGCCGGCCCTTTTCGCCAATCTGAGAAGCACAAGATCTAGTGGATACCGAAATACCATGCCTTTAACACAATCCAAGGCAGTGGTTCGAATGGCACCTGTGTCGCAAACCCTGCCGGATCGGTCGGCGGGGGATCCTTACACATATTCGGTTCGTGTGCTGAGATTTGGAGAGAATGATATCTTATCGGGAATTGATTTTGCGGAACCCATTGGATTTCTTACTTCGTGGTTCCCACTGTGATTCGTCGGGTCCACCATCTATTCTCTAGTGAGTGCTGGGCCGAATCCCTATCTTACACCAGATCATATCACAAACTGACAGAAGATGGACTAAGTCATTATGATACTTTTCTTACAGCTTAAAATTCTTCTACTTACATGACAAAAATTCTAGCTCTCTTTCTGTGAAAGGATTTGGAAAATCAGTGCTAAATTGGGTATAAGATTTCGTGGCTGATCACCCTGAACCGATGTAAGTTACCCCTGTACATATCTGCAAGATGCGTAGAGCTAAAGTACCCCCTGATGACCTGAAATCATCTTACTGTGGAGTATGTGATTGGTCTCAGCTAGGCCGTCCGGCCCTGGGACCATCTCTGGGATTTGGATCTGGAATTCTATTTACAATATGAAATACCCCCCCTACTCCGTACACATCTGCGTACTGAATTGCACTTTCTTTCGCAAGTACCGCCGTACATCCTCGTATCACATCTAGTATCAACTCCGCGTATGTCTTCCGATTTTGCTGTTTAGGTTCCTCCTGTTCATCCAAAGTCTTCCTTCGCGTCACATAAGGTCATGGTTGTATCCACCCATCTCGCATCCTGCCTGCATGATGCACTGCGCTGCACCCCACTGCGCTTCGCTTCCCTCTCAAACTAACCTTAAGGTAAGTCACCTGAACGTCAACACAATATTGCTTACACTTTGTAGAGTACTTACTGCACTTACTGTACTTACTTACCTTACCTCAATACACCATCATTTCTGCGCCCGCGGTTCAATAGGAATTACCCGATTTTAGGTTACATTGGAAGCGATCTAGAACCCACAATTCCCAAATATACAAGGGTTTGGGGCTACAATTAGGAAGGATGGAACAAGTCGCTAGAATGCCATGCTACCAATGGGAAGGGCATCAAGAGTCCGAATCACAATTGTCGGGTCACTAACCCATACGGCCCAAGGTCTAAGATCTTAGTCTGCGAGAGATCTTGTGTTCAGTAGCCAAGGGTCCGTATTTCAATTAATGGCTGCGTGGTGGAAGCCACTGATTCGGGAGAACATGAATACAGTTTATCAAAGCGTCCCATAGCCATGAAGATGCTCTACGTCATTCTCCTGGCTTGGCTAGCCTTTTCATTCGCATTAATCGGCATCTACATTGATACCGTCGTCGATACGGTCTATCAAATACGACACTTAATGGCAAAAGTTGAGCTAGTAGTCTCACGACGCTTCACACGTTTCACCAGTTCGCTACAGGATAGATTTTCGGCTATAGGCCGGCAAGAACGGGCTACGTAACCGCAAAGTCGCGGCTGCCTTTTTGACGTCCACACGAGTTCTTTCTTCATCTGCCAGTTATCTTGATATGATAACAACCCTCCGTTATCAATCATCCCCTGCCAAATTTTTGATTCCAAATTTTCCCCATGTTCTTCATTTCTCTACCTACTAGCAATACTTCGCTCACTTGACTTCACTGGCACACCTATACGGACGGGTATATACCATGTTGCACAAGATCACGCTTCAAAATCACCTTGGACCCATATTTTAATACTACTCTCGTTGGAATCACTCTCCTTGTGGTGTGTAAACAATCGAATATTGATACACGAGCCTTCATCACGGTCGGGACCCCATTGCTCTCCTACATCATCATACTTCATCTTGCAGGTAAGAAATCCCGCATATACCATGCAGGTCTCACGGTCATTATCTGACGCAAACTCTATAGCTTCATTTATTGAGTCCCGCCCCGTATTTTATGTTGTTGCACAGGAATGGACAATACCGTTACAGAGGGGACGATCCTTCGCATTATTCTACCAGCTATAGTTGCTTGTGTAGGGATGATCCTATCATATTCAGCCTTGAACTTCTTCTACAAACGCCAGTTCGGAAGCCAACGGCGCGACTCGTTCCCTACAATATGAGGTCAACCATTCGCCAAACTACTCTTCTATACATCATATTCGGGACCATCGTTGCATGCATCGCCGCGATCGTCATCTACACGTTCGTCTCCATGGGAATCAAGCGGTATCATGGATCACGAAAATTAAGTGCGGCGCCAATACCCATACACCCTCAACCATGGCGTACAAAGGCCCAGAAAACGGGTGCCGTGTGCTCTCATCACCAAGATCCTCGCCGATGCCAGTCGCGGTCCTTCGCATCTTGGATCCTCTGCGTGTCACTCACCACTCTGGCACTTTGGCAAAAGGTACTATGATCTTCTTTTCATTCTTAAAACAGGGCTAATTCAATCAGGCGGTGATCTATATACCGTGGCGGCACGAAGTTTGATAGTCTCTGTACGCTCTGGCTGTAGGACGCGCAACCCGCAAAGCATCCCGAGGTGCTCGATCCGATGTCCTCCTCGAGACGATCAGTAATCATGCCATCCCGCTGCGGATGTTACGATACCTGTCATATCGTCTTAGACGATCATATCGAAGAAGGTAGCGCGGCAGGAGATCTTGAGGTCTATGTGTTGTAGAGATGATCGCCTTCTTACATGTAGTTGCGTTCATCGATCACGAATATGCTGCTACCACCTCCCAACTATCTCTTGCCGTTCCTATCAAGTGCTTTCGCGTCGTCAGAGATCTTGCGCTTGATGTAAGATAATTAAGCTTCCCAGCTGCATGGTTTATCCATGAAGTAAAATATGTGCGTCACCTCGATTACAACTTCTTTCAGAATCGGCGTTCTTCATGACACATCTTATTTAGATGCCCGAAGTAGCCTTGTCAAGTATCTATCGTACCCGTTTTCAGCACTCTAAGTGAGATCTCCCTGTGTGGTGGTACGACAAGTGTCGAGGCCTTTTTCCTTTTCAAGATTAACGTTACATGCATTTAAATCTAATTTTGATTTCTCCGGAACATCAAAAGAAACCACAATGCGCTAAGTATTCCCTGCTAAAATTTTAGACCGGTAGGGAGAAACCAACCCCTTTAAAATACCCAGTGACCTGGAACTGGGAAAAATTTCTTCCCATTGTTTCACGAAGAGGTTGAAACCATTTTTTCTCTTAGACTCATCTAGCCTTTGGAGATTTTTAGAGAACATCAACTTCGTGAACTTCGGCACGTAGAGCCCGTGAGCTCTGTACGACGGCTTCTTTTTCATTCTGTCAACCCGCCTGTTAACTCGGCCAACAAAATGGATTTTCGGTATCGATGGTTGGGATGGTTAGGATGGCTACGTCACTTGGTGGTATGGGAGTTCAGAGTATCGATACTGCCGGGTGTCATCTGAGCTACCTGTATGGTTGCTGATAACGCGGGATGGTATGGTGTGTGATGTGGGATGTGGGATAACTAATGTGCGCTTTGAGGAATGGGAAATTAGAGGAGAAGGCCGACTCAAGATCTGATCCGAGCCAGCATTCTTAGTTTCGAATCTGCTTTTTCTTGTTTTCCTTTTGAAGATCGGCCTAGCTTGATGCCCCTTTCTCGGAACTTGCAATTCGCTCACTTTGTTTTTCTCATGGAATTCCCAGTCGGGTTGGCTCTTTTCTTTTTTGTTTCCAGAGATTATCTCAACGCTTTTAAGGTGAAGAAAGCCATGGCGCCATGCGATGGGTGATCTTCACCCCTCTTTTTCTATCCGTATACTTCGAGAATCAACGCCCCTTGAGACCTTGCATCTACCGAAAGAAACGGGCGTAGGTTGAAAGAATCGCGAGGATGCTGAGCAGATCTATTCTATTCACCGTCTTTTACTTCTCTATGTCTAGGACGTTGAGATCTTCAAATTCTGGCCTAGCGTCATCTTCATCGATCACATATTACACCGACAGAAAAGCTTGTTTGGTTGCTAGGAGATGTGATATCTCTACATCTCCACCGGAGAAGGAAACAGAGCGCCATTACCACGGACCACCAGACTGACAGACAATTTCTACAGACGGCAGAATTTGACGGACTGTGTCTGTCTACACATCTGCACGACCGGAAGCAACTCCGCGAGGAAGACAGGGACCAAAACAAGATATAACTCAGCTACCTTTACACGGCATCCTGTTTGGATCCTGTGCATAATCTTGTCGAATTTTCAAAGCAATGGCTTTGTGATGAATCGAGATGAACATACGAGGAATGAGAATGAAAAAGAAACATTTTAGGTTTGAGACTTGTGGGGTCTGTGGCGTGGGGGGATGAGATGCGAGTGAAGGTTCATGGCTTTGGGATTGCGTATATGGCTAGCTAGTTGCATATTTGGCCAGAGCACATGGGACGATGGCCGGGGGGTGAAATTGAGGGGAGTGTTTCGTTGGCTAGGATTTCTAGAAGCCCATACAGTAAAGACAAGGAAATATTTTTATCACCCAATCATTCCTCCCCTATTATTATTTGTACAGTACTTACCAGGTAAAAGATGAGATGCTTATTTTCCATGACATGTCTTATTTATCTCCTGGGCCGGCGCAGTTCTAGATTACTATCAAATCCCGTCGCTAACAAACCGCCATGTGTAAGCCATGAATGTAAGGGTTGGATTGTTGGGTGCGTGCGCGCGCCTGACTGATGTGCTGTATGTCATGTGCCGAGGCGCTGATGCTGTATGCTAAGTTATGCACGATACAGTGTATGAAAAGGCCGTCAAGGCGGGAAATAGAGTAAAGCAGATCTGACAGCATACAGTAATTAGCCTTAGATGGATGATTTGCATTGCATGCATGCATACCAGCGTACCGCGAAAAAATAGTACGTATGCGTATGCATGCACGTATCTATTGTATGCATGTAAGTTACATGTACAGTACAGTATGACGCGCTGTCTATCGACGGGTATCAATCATCATTCTCATTCTTTCAGCAATCGCAGCTGGAGAAATGACAGGAATAGTAACAGATCTTACTACAATAGCTACGTGGTGTCTCGCTTGCCGTGCCGTGTCCCGATGACATGGCCGTGGGTGCCGACGGGCCGGTTTGGTGGTATGGTTGGTTGGGTCGGGCG
>LLKJ01000609.1:0-22552 GCA_002242865.1 Clarireedia sp. CPB17
GGATGGGGTATTGGACTATTGGCGGGACGACGGGCTGGGGATTCCATTTCGAGAGGCCGTGTTGCACGGCAGAGAGCTCTTCGTCGGAGTCGATGGGGCCGTTGGCGAGTTCTTCGTCTTCTAGGGGGGCGTTGGCGTCGATGGCTGCTTCTGGGGGGTTGTTAGTTTCTTTGGTTTTGCGGGGAGGGGAAAGGAGGGAAAGGGAGTAGTGGTAGAATGGAAAAGTGAAGGAGAGAAATCTTACTTTGTTGCTTAGCTTGATTTTTCTTCTGGTATTGCGAAAGTAACATATCGTAAGGTAATGTACGACCCGGCACAGCGCGTTTAGCACCCATAGAATGGGATTTGCAAGTGAGAGAACGAGCGCAAGGAACGCCGTCTTTGAGGACACCGCATTGTCGTTCTACGTCGACTGGACCTTTGATTTGGGATGACTTGTTAGCTGGTTTTGTTTTGTTGGGGGTTCTCGCAGGGGATATTCTAGACATGGCTGCGTAGTATAGCTTGTCTGAGAGAAAGAATTGTTTGAGGTGAAAGAATGAAGGGGTTAGAGAGACAGTGGGGTTGTAAGCACCCTTAAATGGAAAGACCAAATTAAGTGAATGCTTAGAGTGAAGTCGACACTGCCTCTTTCGTCTTTCGTGTACCCCATCCGAACCTTCTGTAGATGCTAGACATAGCAATCCGTCCTACCATACGAGAAATTTTGAAAAGAAATCATAGGTATCAAATAGCATACCTTTAGGTTTAGGGGCTTTCGGTTTCGGCTCTTCCTTTTTCTTCTTCTGCTTAGGACCCTTCTCGGCATCCCCGTCTGCCTTCCGCTTCTTCCCCTTCTTGTCATCACCATTATTCTTGCCCGCGCTCTTCTTTGCACTCTTGATCCCACCTGGACCTTTTGGCGCATCATCATCGTCGTCATCGTCGTCGTCCATCTTAGTATCTCCATCCCCGTCTACATTATTCGTCAAACCCCTCTTCTCCCTATCCCTCGCCTCCTTCGCCTCTTTCTTCTTCTGCAGCTTCTCCCTCTTCGCCTTCAAACACGCTTTTACATGACTCGTCGCCGCCGTCTTCAACACGCTTTTCTTGCAGTGCTTGCAGACCTGCAGATCGGGACTGTCCTCCAAGGGCCTACCAGTCGCGAATGTCTCTCTCGCAGAGTCGTCCAGCTGGTTAACTACAGGGCCGGGACTCGGCGCATTCGTACTCGCTGGCTCCGCGCTTTTCTTCTTGTCTTCAACTGTTGCCGCCTAATTAGCCCCTCCATTTTAATGCCGCAAGAAAGTGAGGCTCGGCCACCAACCATCAATGATACCGCCATCCCTCCAATTTCCAGGTTTGCTATGCTTCGGCACGGGTTTCTTTAGTTTAATCGAGGCGAGAAATTTATCCGTCTTATCTCTTTTGGGCGCGACTTTGATAGTGGAATCATCATCGCTCGCGGCCGAAACTGTTGGATTGCGGTCAGCTTTGAGTATGGGTCTGGAGGATTGCGCGATGTCTAATGTTACCTTTACTGCTGGCAGTCTGTGCCATGATGTCGCAGGGTCATGAAAATTGGTGATGCGAACAGTCGTTGCCGATAGGAAGTATTTCTTTGTAATGATGTGAGGTTGCGACAAGGCTACGGAACTAGGGTCAATTCGGCTTATTCCGGCCCAGCCTCGGTGGCCTTTCGTAGTAGTTTGTGGGGTTGTGGGGACGGATCAGGATCAGAACTTGGATAAATATATCTACACCAAAAAAGTCGCATCGGAGATAGAAAAGCGCTTCGTGACTATAGTGATTTGTCGCTATTTCTGTAGATGTGCGAGTAACTTGTTGACAGGAGTTTTTAGGTATCCTGCTCTTGCCTTTCTATACTAGTCAAAAGCTAGATTTCCTCTTAGTGGCTAGAGGCAGTAGTGTTTCATCAACCACTACTTTCCCTTAAGGATGGTGTTCTTTCATACATATAAACAAGCCACTGCTCTAACTGTTCTAGAACGTTAGGAGAGTCTTTAGAAAGCTCTCTATTCAGTTGAAGAAGGATATCTCGGAGGCTGGACTTTAAAGACTTCTTGGAGGTTGAAGTATGATGAATGAATTATTGTATCCACTGTTGAATTCACTAGTCTTCCGTTTTCATCGCATGCTGGTGTCATGACCCCAATCACTTGTTCAGACCAGCACGCTCTAGACACCGCATCAAATGCGTCAAGCGACAAAACAAAGATAGGCAAAGATATATTCATTCCTGTCACTAGTCCATTCAACCATAATATCATCCGTCCCTAGTAAATCATCACGTAACTATTCCAAGCTACATGTCCGCACCTCTTATTCGCGCTTCCCTAATGTATGGTATAACACGTCCGTTTGCTCTCAACAAAAACATACAAAAAGCTTCCACTCCTGACCTCATCGCCTCCACACTCTATGATACAATGTCCTATCTGCCTTATTTCCTGTGGCCCACAAATGAGAACTACGAGGCAGCGGTTGTTGCAGCGGTAGTATTAGCAACTCTGGCATTGACCTTCTCCCTATGTCCCTTGTTCTTGAGATGGACTTCGAAATTACCAACCGTGGTATCGGGGCCCGGAGTGTATAGTTTGCCCGGACAATCGTGGCAACGAATTCGAGGTAGGAACATCCATTTGACACCTTCAGGTGCTGCACCTGGCGGTACGGTGACAGGAAGCTCGGTGGTCGTGCTTACTGCCGAATACCTCATCATACCTTCATAGCGATCATTCGGATATTGCTTAGAAAGATTTGAGAGGCCAGCAGAGAGCCAGACAGGCGGGTTGGGCTAGGAAAGGTTAGCAACCTGTAACTTGGAAGAGTATGAGAAAGATTACTTGCAGCTTGTGGAGGTGGTTGACCTGGAACAGGGGGTGGGGCATCTACACGACCAATCTGCCCACCAGACGCTGAAGATGGTACGGGATTTGGCGCTGGTGTAGAAGGTGGACCCATCGATCCAGATGGAGCTGGAGTGCCAATCGTCGACTGCGCGCGCGTAATAGAAGGGGTTTGCTGATGACTAGGGCGTCCTGATTTCAATTCCCGCACCAGCTTTCTGAACTTTTCCTTCGGCATCTTTAGCTTAATAACGTAAGACGTAGCATCCGCACTATCTTCTCTTGCATCACGACCAGATCTTCTCTGTGATATTCGAGTCTCATGGTGATGTGCTGTACTTGCTTCGGGGGTTTCCGATCTTCCAATGATCGCCATCCGCTGCTGAGCGGCAGTGGCAGCACCACGCATATTTCTAGTCCTGGCAGTGCCGGCAAGCTGAATAGCAGGGGAATCCGGCGCAGAGTCTTCGTCGTCATCTGATTCGGACAGGTCCGCCCCATCTTGTCTGCCAACACCGCGTCTGCCTCTACCAGACGGCCCTCCAACACTTTTGAATAAGCGACTTTCTTCAATCGATTGTGCCGCTCCTGGCAACACTGAAGATATCACCAAAGTTCTTACTGTTCTTTGTCTGTCCTTCAAGTCGGGTAATGTTGGGCCCCCTCTTCTATTTACAGATCTCTTCTGCCTTCTCTGTTCCCTCGAGAATTTCAAATCATTTTGCCCCAGTGCCGTTTCATTGACTTCGTAAACAGCTGGTTCAAATTCCTTAGCCTGCTGCTGGGGCCGGAGCACTGAAGGAAGCGGTGATGGCAGAAATGCAGCCACCAGATCAGCATCCTCTACAGGCCTTCCATCGAAAGGATGACCAATGATATACAAACTGCGTATGAACAACTGGCTCTGCTCTCGTATACAATGCGCGATTGCTGTGGTAAATTCTCCAGATAAAGATAAATCCCTAGCCATACTTTGCGCAAACTCTTCGGGTGAATTAAGAGGATTGTTGATCTCCCACTCGAACTTATCCACTAGATTGAAAAGACCGATCGTTATATTAAGCTTGATAAGGATGCGCATCTCATCATTCTTGTAAGCGGAATATGGCAGCTCAGGATCCAGTGGTTCTTCTGGTATATAGACAGGTGGGTAGAAGTCGATAATTTGTTCTTGAAACTGCTGGTGTACTTGCTGCATTACAGGCTCAGCCAAAGGAGGAGTCAACCCTAGGTCCTGCACAAGCTGTTCTGCGAATAATTGCGGCGGAATAGTTCGGTCGTGTAAGTTCCAAGTAAAGGTGTCGCGAAGTTTGACCTTGTCCCAGTCCACGTCCAGTCTTATGGGCACGAGCTCTTCCACTTGCTCCGCCTGTAAAGCCCAATCTTTGCGCTTGATGCGTAGTTGCGTTCTCCTGGGTTTACGTTTCCTCTTCTCCGCTGGATACAATATCCTGGTTTGCGTTCGTTTCGGGTCTTCGTCTGTACGTCCGTTGGCCCAACCTCCCCAACCTTCTCCGTATAATTTGCTTGGGGTGTATTCATCTTTGCGTTGTCGAATAGCCTTGTACCCTTCGACTTCTTTATGCTTATCCACATTCAGTTTCCTTAGCTTTTCTTGGTCGTCAATCATGGCAGCTGATGCAACGAAGTCGCGGTAGACATATTGTTCGAGTAGTATTTTTTTAAACTCCGCTTCAGTTCTTGGGCGATGGGCTAAGGTCGATGGCGTGGGCAAAGATGGGTTTGCAGACTCAGAATCAGCAGCGCCGGCTTGGGGTGCAGCTGAGGACGATTCATCTTGAGAAGCCGGCTGAGGATCAGATGTCATGGTGGACGCATTCGCGATAAACCTGTGACAAGAATGGCTGTTCTGATGCGCAGCACTGAGGTTTTGATGGGTCGTTGTCACTAAATTGGCTGGCCGTCGTAAATTAGTTTCCTATGGGGATACTGGATTATCGCGAGTCTTAGGCACAAAAGTAAAGAGTGACAGCAGAATTCACGAGGGCGTGAGATTAGTAAGGGGTGCGTTCTAGAGACTAGAAGCGACTACTTTGTCACGTGCCTAGCATATATGGTCAGTAGAGTCTCCCGTAATGGCTGAGCGGCAGAGCGGTCATGACTACGGGTAATCGCTCAAGCCATGAGTGCTGAAAAGCACCGACCTGGGCACGCTGGGCTAGACAACGAACAATGAATGACATAAGGTCCGTAGCTCGTACCTACATATACAGTACGGAGGGATTGGTAAGATTACACGAGTACTTCCGTACAGATTTCGTAAACTCGATGATTTGGGACTCTCTGACGGCGGCAAGTGAGCGATAATGAGTAAAATTCCGTCATCTGTTGTCTGGTGTCTGGCCTGCAGTGAGGCTGGAGTCTTGACATTATCCAACAACCTGGTCAAGCGAACAGAGCAAGCCCACAGAGCCCACAGAGCCCACACAACGCAATCCTTCCATTTCCATTTCCGTCTCCATAGCTCCTAGCTCTTAGCTCACAATAACCTGAATGTGCACCACCAACGAGGGGAAATAAAAACAACAAACTCTTCCAACAATCCCTCCAAGAAAGTGTAAACAACATCATATCAATACCGCAATAATGGCTGAAAAGGAAGAAGTCAAGGAGATCGGTCAGTAACACTTCACTTGCCTTTGCACCCAATCATTCTCTTGGTATCATTGTCAGGCCACCACCTTACTATTGTTCGCGTTGGAGCAGAGCAAAAATTGACCCCGCCATGCGACTCGACGACAGAACATCTCTTCCATTTTCAACCACAACAACAATAACAACAACCAAACAGACTACACATTGCTAACATTCCGCTACTGTTCAGATTACACTCTCAACAACCCCGATACCCTTACAAAATACAAGGATGCTGCGCAGATCTCTCACAAGGTCTTGTCTGCAGTTACCGGCCTATGTCTTGCCGGCGAGAAGATTGTGACTATCTGCGAGAAGGGTGATAAACTCCTCGAGGAAGAGATTGCCAAGGTTTACCGAGGAAAGAAGATCGCAAAGGGTCAGCAGAATCGTTTCCCGAGCTTCCATTTACATGGCAATTAACAGACGTGCAGGAATTTCTCATCCCACAACCGTTTCACCATCATCCTTTGTGACTCCATACACTCCACTTACCTCCGATGAAGCCGAGGCTTCCGTTACTCTCAAGGAAGGAGAGGCAATCAAGATTCAGCTTGGTGCGCAAATTGATGGATTCGGGACAATTGTCTGTGATACCATAATCATCCCTTCCGCTGACAACGCAAACGATGAGATCAAGGGTAGAGATGCAGATCTCTTGTTGGCAACTCACTATGCAAATGAGGTCTTATTACGGTTGATGGTCCCACCTGGACTGCTTGCGACTGGTACAGATGAGGAGAAGCAAAAGGCAGCTTCAGGAAAAGCTCCTACTCAAACCAAAATCACGGCTTTGTTGGAAAAGGTCGCCAAGAGCTACGACTGCAACTTGGTCGAACACACCACCAGCTGGCAATTCGAGCGTAACGAGATTGAAGGAAAGAAGAAGATCATTCTTGCTCCAGGCGACGGGTCAAAGGGTGATGGAGTTCCTGAGGTCGGCGAGGTTTGGGGCGTTGAAATGGGTATTTCTCTCGGATCTGGAAAAATCAAGAACTATGAAAACAGACCCACGCTCCACCGTCGTACCACTCTCACGTATGCGCTGAAGCGACCAAGTTCCAAGCACATCTTGAACGAGGTAGTCAAGAAGTTCGGTACTTTCCCTTTCAGTTTAAGGCAGCTAGACTCCGAGCGTGATGCGAAGGTCGGAGTAGTTGAGTGTGTTCGCGGAAACGTTTTCAGACAATACGAAGTTGTAGGAGACAAAGACAACGAGCCAGTAGCTAGGTTGTTGACAACTGTTGGTAAGTAAAACATTGCAAAACTTGTTGTCACACTCTAACCATTCACTTAGCCATTACCAAGAATGGCCTGCAAAAGATTGCTGCACCTCCAACACCCGATCTCAGCAAGTTCAAGACTGATAAAAAGATCACCGATGACGAGATTCTTGAAATCTTGAAGCAATCATTAGCCAAGGAGTCCAAGCCAAAAAACAAGAAGAAGAAGAAGAAGAGCGCCAAGAAGACCACAGCTACAGCCGGAGAGGAAGAGGAAAGCAGTGGTGATGAGGAATAAGCACGTGAGACATGAAGGAGGATGGGATGATGTCCAGACCTTGGATTGACACAGAGAGCCTCTTACACGTGGATATCAAGGGAAGAGGAAACATTCTGGTCGCATTCTCAGGTAGCCTTTCTGCTGCGGACATTGTTGTCATAGCCTCCCGAAGCGAGTTATCTCTCTTGAATGTTTTAGTGGCGTTTTAGTGGGGAGAGAGGATTCGTCCGACGAACCAACTCGCATACGCCGCAGGCATATGGAAATAAATGGCACAAGCAGCTTCTCAAAATATGATGATACGCAGCAAGAATATTCGCCTCACGTACGAATGAATGTTTGTGATTGGATCGCTGCCAGATTTTGAGTGATTGTAGAATCCGCCCTCCGCCCTCATGAAATAAGGGTTAGCGTAAATGACCTGAAGTGACTACCTATTATTTTATTACCCGCATGCCAACCTATTGTCTTCTTCGCTACCGAATGTGGTTATCCAAAAGCAACACAAAACAAAATATTTTCAGATACCAAATGTTTGGATCTCTGCTGCTTTTCAGAATTAAACAAACCAACACAACGACCACGACCTGCTTCTCTGTTATTCTTCGCCTTTACTCGTATACCACACCATATCCGTCCGGAGCCGGACTATTCTATTATATCATTCGATCAAGCGCGCCCCTCTCGGTTCTTCGGCTGATCGATAAGAAAGAACTGGAACTAGACTACCAAATTCATCGATCTATTAATTCACTTTTCTGCTCGTAACTTGTTCTACAACTAACTCTACGGCTGTACCTCATTCCTACTGGCAGTACCGTATGGTTCTTGGTGTATCGATCTATCGCTCTTACCTCCCAGTTATTCTCTCTGTGTCGTTGTCTCCTGACTCCCTCGACTCCTTACTTTTATCTCACATGATTGACACCTTGGAAAGGTCAACCATCAAACGTACCACAAATATCGAAACAAGAATACATCTTTCCAAGAACTTAAGAAACGTCAAGGTCTTGACTTTGGGGGGGAAACCTTAAGTCTATTGATCTATAAATTTGTTCTATTCATTTAGAAGAACAAATTTCAACAATAGCCCATTTCCATTGTGCCGATACTAGGTAGTTACCTCACCACCCTTTTTCTGGGTGATCCCTTAGCTTTCAAGGGGTTTTTCGCAAGCGAGAGCTCTCTACTCCTCTTCATCTTCACATCACCATACATTCAACGCGTACAGATCACTTCGAATCACGATTCCAGAGTGTCTGTATGCTTGCAGATTATAGAGAAGTACCTGAGCCTTCATAATGATTATATGTACACAAGCTAACAATTATTTAGTCGACCTGGGAGTGCAATCGCAATTGAAAGGAGACGGTCGCAGGCGGGCGACGAGCGCGAGGTAGCAATGAACCACCAACCGAATTCCCGTCCAACACGATCGCGACGGTCTAGTCCTTTCATATCCGCGCAGAATAATGCAAAGTCCTCTCCAAGAAGCTTCGCAGATACAGGCGCCCAGAAAACGTTTATGCAGAAATGGGTGGAACCTCAGCTACCTGCGCCACTGCCTTCGTTTGCAGAAGCAGGAATTGAGAGGCATGGTGTTGTCGCAAACATGGCGCCACTAGGAACGCGACCGAGTGCGAAAGCTGTCAAATCTGCTGCTAAGCCCGATACTGTGGAAGTAAATGGGAATAGACGTGCCGCCCAGGGGAAGAAACCAGAAAGCTCCGCGCCTTCTTTGTCGGTTACGCCAAACGAGGTGATTGCGACCCCAGAACCAATTCCAGAACCAGCGCGACGAAGATCGACCTCTACGAAGCTGGACGCTTCCGAATACGTTCCGCCATCTACTCCTCAAAGACAGACACCTGCGCGCAAAAGCTTGCCTAGATCGAGTGTCGCCCCTCAAAGCGCAGGTAACCGCAGTGAAGGTCAAGGGGTTTTCACGATTGCATCGAATCAAAACACACCTATCTCGCAGCAATCACCTTCTTCGAATTATTCGCGACCATTTAATGCATATCAAGATAGAGATGGTGGGTGGGATTATCGACGGGGACAAATGCATAAGATCGTTGAGGAGGCTGTTCAGATAGCGGTTGATGAAGGTAGATACCCCACAGCCTATGCTTTACGGACTTTATACGACGAGGATTTACACACTTTTGGGGGACTCTTTGAAGCCATGGTTTTTGAAACAGCGTCTGAAGCCCAGAGAAACGAGTTCTATCGCATCATGAAAGGAAGGAAGAAGGAAGGGAGGCTTGAAAAGACTGCTCAATATTACTTTCTCGGCGACGGGAGTGATCGGCCACCATCATACAAATTACGACAACGTGTCTATCAGCCTCCAGCCCCTCCACCTGTACTTTATCAACCATTCCTACCAGTTTTCCAAACAGTCAACCCTACGTATCAAACGCCCTACGCGACTCCAGCTCAACCACCACCACCCGTTACTACCAACCTATCAGTCACCGAAACTCCAGGCAGCAGCAGCACAGAGCGGCCATCAGATGTTCAGTCATCTTCAACCCCTGCATCACCTAAGAAGGAAGACAGTCACACGCAGTACCCTAACAAAAAGCAAAAACCTAATGATTTTACTGCTACAGAGGAACAAACCAACGGAACTCTTGATGCAAGTGCACCTAAAGAGGATATAAATGGACACCAAAACGGAGATCCGTCGGTGTTTACTCCAGCCCCGGGTGAATCCTCTCGGTTTCCGGAATTACCGGAGCGACCAAGAGCAGGCTCAGTCTCAAGCTCATCATCATTATCTTCAGTTGATGAACAAATTTTGGAGGATGACACATATGATAGTCCTATGAATTTTGACCACGCTCCAATTGACGCTGGTACAACAAAGATCTCTGATGGATTCGATCAATCCAAGAGCAAGGGTACTGTTGGGGCGGGTACTCATGCCAACGCCAAATTAGGTGCACCTGTCTCAACCGAGACCCAGTCAAATAGTGAACGATCGGTCAATAAAAATCGGCCAATGAGAAGCGAGGATTTCTATGGGACCGAACGATACAATTTCTCGACTATGGAAGACAACGCGAATAACAAATTGTCGGCTAGAGGCAAATCTAAAACTTCATCACCTGTTCCTCCTTCCTTTCCCGCTATCAATCTTTCGAGAAATTCCAATAACGTCACCACGAATTCAAGTTCACAACCACGCAAAGGTACCTCTCAGGCCCCATCAGAGATGGCACCAGAATTAGTTCGCACGTTATCATCTTCATCGTCGTCTGTCACTAGCAACGTTCCTGTGTTGAAACAGCCCACAGCACGCAAGAGTCAGATCATCTTCAAGTCGAAGAAGGACAAGGCTCCTCCTGCTACTCCTCTATATGAAGAGGGTGAGGTTATTGGTCAATTAAAGCGGAAGGCAAGAGACATCACGAACAACAGTGCCTTCGTCCACGAAAGCTTTGAGCGTACCGTTCCCAGAAGTGTGACTCCTGTTCGGGCGTTGTATTCGGCTTCTGATGATGATTCAGTCGCTATCCCGACGGCTTCGGCAACAGCCTCAGGGAGACCGGCGAAGGTTCGACTTCTGAATAAGAATGAACGATCGACCAGAAGGAGTACGAATAACACCAACAATTACGACTCCGAAATGAGTTCTCCGACGGTACTATCATTCCAGCCAGATATGGCCCCAGGCTCTCTCCCTAATTCTCGTGCCGGCACGCCTACTACGTCCAACCGACCAACGAGGAGAGGGAAGCCGGGCACAGGTCTACGTGTCAAGACTTCGTAAGTTTCTCATATTTTATTTCTTTGTATCACGTCAGATTTAGCTTTCTACATTCCTCAAAGGATTCTGTGTTTCTCGACTAAAATTTTCGCGCTTCCCCTTGCACCTTCTGCATTTTCGCATTAACACAACGCTCTTGTTGTGTTTGCCAACATACTTGTGTTTCGTGTCGCACAGTGCGACTAACGGAACCTTCTTTACATTCATTTATTTCGCCTCAAATTTCACTCGAATCTTTCATTTTCCTATGACAGTAAAAAATCGCTAACAATTCTCCTCGCACAGACCAATGAAGAAAAAGAGTGGCCCTTCTGCTGGAATTCCGAAGGCAAGCGGTGAACGGGATAGCCCATTAGAAAAGGATACAGTAAGTCATTTTCGTCTTTTCTATCGAACTTGAATGGAGAAGGAAGGAAGGAAAGCGATGTTGTAAAGTTCTCATCGCTTTCCGGCTGCCTTGTCCTTCCTCCAAAGCAACTTTTTCTTCCATCTCCATCATCTCCACCACATGTTCCTTCATCGTTGGTTGTGGGCTGTATTGTGAAACTCAATCAAAGGAGATCATTTGATCTTTTTGATTTAAATTTGGATTGCTGTTTCAATATGAGGGAGGCTGGGTTCTGGGTATTGTGAATGCAAAAGCCCGGGCGGAAGCAAACTCTGCTGTACCAGACCCATTGCGTTTTTGCCGAACCAGGGCACCCCCACACCTGAAACTTTGCCACCTTCACAATCACAATCACACTATTCCTAGAGATTATGGATTATGGAATAATCATACGCTGACACATGCAGAAACAGACGGGTGAAAATGACGAGTACTGTGCTGCTTGTGGAGGCAACGGACAATTAGTCTGCTGCGATGGATGCACACGTTCATTCCATTTCAAATGCATCGATCCACCACTCGAGCAATCAGATCTGCTTCAAGAAGAGGAATGGTTTTGTACTGCTTGTCTTGCGCGTCATGTCCCTCGATCGAAGGAAGAAGCTGCCGGTACCTTTGGACCCTTGTTAGCGAACCTGGAGAGAAAGAATCCTAGTGCATTCCATCTTCCCAAATCAATTCGCGAGTATTTCGACAATGTTAAGACTGGAACGGAAGGAGAATACGAAGAAGCGGTAGTACCAAAACCAAAGTAAGCTGACCGAATGAAATATCATCTCGGCGATCTTTTACTTACTTTATTGATAGGAATAATCGTGCTGGTTACGATGAAACTCCGGATTACTTCAAGCTAAAGGATAACAGAGGAAACACAATTTTATGTCATCACTGTCATAAAGCTGCATCTCCACCCAACAAGGCCATCATTCCATGTAGCTATTGTAGTCTATCATGGCATTTGGATTGTTTGGATATTCCTTTGGCAAAAGAACCACCACCTGGAAAGGCATGGAGATGCCCCGCTCATGTTGATGATCTTCTCTCTTTATCAGGAGCCTTGGGTCCTGCTCACAAGTTCCGAAAGATCAAAGGTTCATCAGCTATCAAGCCAGCCATATCTCGTGGTCACAGGAACAATGGCCACATTGAAATTGAGAACACTGCTACTGAGGACGAGGATGAAGAATCTGGCTTCTTCGAACAGAAAGAGTACGGTCGCGTTTACAGACTTCCTGAGGAGGGTATCAAACTCGATTTCATTTCACGGTATGTATTATTCAAGGTCATTTTCTCGTGTCACTTTATTAATTTCACTCGCAGTGTCCACCGCGAGTTTGGAGAATATTCCCAACGAGACATAGCCAAGCATTCAGTTTCGCGATCTCAGCCATCACCATCGCCATCACTAACTCCACCACCAACACAATCCAATCCATTTGCCACACGGTCTCTTGACGAACAACAAGCCGCACTGAATCTTGCATATCTCGCCAACTCGAACCCAGACATTGGTATCACCCAAAACCTGATTGATACTCTCATTGTAAGTCTGCTACAAAAGCTACGTAAAGTATGACGTAACACAAACGCTAATTTTATCATCTATTTCAGGCCGAGGCCCCAGAATCTGTTATCAAACTGATCGCACAAGGCGATGCCTCGAAACTTGGTCCTAATGCTCGGGCAAAGAGCTTGACTAAAGCCGATAAAACGTCATTTGTTGCCTTGGAACAACTGATTCGGCAGTTCAACGCATCTGCTGCTGTCTCTGGTACTGATGTTGTTAACAGTGAGGCTTAAGAGAGTTCTTCTTGATAACCTCATGCTCACATCTTCTCTTCCGATGCTACTATGTGAGCTTCTCAGCATGTCTTCCTATTTTGCACGGCAACCTATCTTGACACGTGTATATCTCTCACATGACGCTAAAGGTCAGATGACTCAGTAGCACATTTCCATCCATCCACAAAAACAGATTTAGGTGTATACCCTTATCAAAAATATACGGATACGTGGCTGCTTATGCTTTGTCCAAAAGTCACAATGCTTATCATTCAGCTCAGCCATCATCGAATGACACCGCAGGGGCGCTCGATCGAAAGTCTTTGATATTCGCGCACAAGTACACTTTCTTGCACACTTTTAAAGAAATCACACAAACCCTCTCTTATCATATTCATTTACACCCACCTTGTATCATAGGAAAAAAATCCGTTTTGTTTGTTTGCTTTTTAGTTCTTCGCTGTCCTGTCGCGCCAATTCGATTCGATTTGATAAATTTGGCAAGGGTTGGTTCTTGGTTCTTCGTTCTACACAATCAAGCAAGTAGCGAAATGGCGCATGGCGTTTTTATGCATGGGGTGGAGGACAAGGATGTCTAGGAGGGAGGCAAAATCATTTTTCTTATTTTCTCTATTCACTGAAGTTGATTGCCTACTCCTTTGAATGGAGGGAAGGAACCACATGGGAGTATGAAATACAATATTTTCTTCAATTTCAGAGGAGAAGGCGAGGAGGATAATCAACCTTGGTTCTCTTTGTTTTCTTCCTCTTTTTTTCCTTTCGCTTTTTGCGCTTGGTCGTTTATGAGCGTTGGGATGGTAGGTTGGCTCGGGCTGACTTTTAAGGAGGTGATGGAGTGGGGGAGGAGAGGGTTTGGTTGAGAAAATTAATTATGGGGGGGGCAAGTGAGTGGCCGACAGCGTGATAGTGGAGGAGGAATTGGAAGCAAGGAGAGAAGGGGGTTTGTTTGGTAGATGAGCATGAGCATAGCATGGAAGAGAGGAGAGGCGGTTGAAATGGGAATTGAGGATCGGAGCTGAAAGCAGAGAGTGTGGGATATTGGTATGCTGTTGAAGGGGAAGAAATGGAACGCAATTGTCGATGCTGTTGCGACGAATATATTGGGAGGGAGGGAGCAAGAGAAAGCGGTGCAGAGCAGCGAATATCAAACATACACATACATGCACACATATGCGCGATACTCTTGTCTGTGAAAAGTGAAAGTGAGAGTAAGGCAAATGATGACGATGATGATATATAATACTGTACTCATTCCTTCGCGTGTTCCCAAGCGAACTCTGTATCTTGTGCTCAGTCATAGGTCATGCATTAATGATTCCCAATCAGATCATCGTGGCATGTACTGTGTTCTTCTGGTACGATTCGAACTACCCTGACTCTACGGATATGCAAAGTAGATGTAGGAGTCTGATGAAGATAATCGAGTCATATCGAGAAGTGCTTGTTTGTTATGCCAAGACCTTATACTGTACCGAATTTGTTCCGGCGTTTTACTACCAGACTTTCCGTGGGGAAAAACGTTCAGCAGTTTCAGTCAGCATTCGGTGCGAACGACCGAACTTGGGAATGCCTTCAATTTTTAAACAAAAAACTGAACTTACCACTGGTTTACCTCGGATATAATCTCCTTTGATTGGTACAATCTCAGCGCATCTTCAAGGCATATCGGATATGGATTTCCTTATCGCATATCGCCTTCAATGGTGTTTGAAGGCAGATTTGCGATTTTACCCGCCGTGCGCACAGAATTCTGATGCCCACTTTTGATTTCCCCATGCACTCTCTAAATCCTTCATATCAAGTTGGACATAGCGCAAGTTGCAGCGACAATCAGTGGAGGGATTAGATGGTGTAGATGAGGGGTATATCAAGTTATGTGAGCTCACGGGTTCATAGGAGAGCATGAGTCTCTCGGTCTTCATGATCTATTCATAAATTACCGGTCTCCAATTCTACCTCATCTGGAATATCTGGGATGAATACGATTGGACACTACATCCACCCAAAAAGAAAACCACCGCTACAGCCAGCGAAGTTGAAATACAGCCTCTCCCCAACAATTCATCAACATCATCAAGGAGTTCCCAAACACCTCCCAGCAAACCAGAATTGGAAGACATCAGTCAAGATACCAGTCCCCAGACTACAGACGTAGACGCTTTGCAACGATGGAATCACCCTCGAATCAACATGTTCCGCGTAGGGGCGTGTTTCTGGGGTTTCTTTTCCAAGGGCATGTTGGATAGTTCTTACGGTGTAAGTTTAGTTTTATTCTATTCCCCATCAAGCCAGCCAGCCAATAGTTCAGCTTCCTGCTCTCAATCACACACCTGCTTTCTCAGCATCTATCTATCTATCTATCTATCTATAAGTGCACCATAACTAAACCACAACCTAGGCCCTCCTCCCATACGTAAGCCCCCTTATACCATCCCACACCAAGAACAACCAACCCCTAACTCCACCCCCAGCTCGAAACCTACTACAACCTCATCTACACCGTCATCTCGCTAATCTCCCTCTCCCCCTTCCTCGGGTACATCCTCGCCTGCACTGTCAACGCCAGGATGCACGTGCGATTCGGGCAGCGCGGGATTGCCATCGTCGGGCCTTTGTGCCATCTCATTCCCTACATCGTACTAGCCACTCACCCGCCGTACGCCGTCCTCGTCGTGATGTTCATCTTCGTCGGGTTCGGCAACGGCCTCATCGATGCGGCGTGGTGCGCGTGGATCGGGAATATGGCTAATGCGAATCAGGTGTCGGGGTTTTTGCAGGCGTGCTATGCGCTGGGCGGGACGGTGGCGCCGTTGATTGCGGCGGGGATGTTGGCGAAGGGCGGGTTGGGGTGGTGGGTTTTTTGGTATGTTATGGGGAGTGCTGTGCTGTTCTATTTACGTGTCTTAAGCTTGGAGAACAGGATACTGATGAGCGGGGATTTAGATCGCAATGGCGGCTATTGAATTTATCACTTCGACCTGGGCGTTCTGGGCTCAAACAGGTGCTGTCTTCGCAGCGGAGAATCCTCGCGATGCGAATGCCAAGACAGGAAGAATGAGAGAGGCGTTTGGTCATAAGTTGACTTGGATTTTCGCCGCCTTTGTATTTGGTTACGTCGGGCTTGAAGGTACGTGTGGTTTTCTATTTCGTTTCAACTTATTTCATTTTCTCTCTATTTTGTCTCTATGTCTTCATCCTGCAGATGTACGTAAAATCTAACAAACATCCAGTATCCCTCGGCGGTTGGATCGTCGTATTCATGACGCGCGTCCGCTCCGCCAGCACCTTCTCCGCTACTCTAACCGCAACCGGTTTCTGGGGCGGCATGACAGTCGGGCGCATCGCGCTCTCCTTCCTCACTGCCCGTCTCGGCGAATTCAGATCCGTGCTCATCTATCTCGCCATGTGCTTCGGTCTCGAATTGCTCTTCTGGCTCGTGCCGTCCTTCTATGTCTCAGCGGTAGCGATCGCACTTCTGGGCATGTTCCTGGGCCCGCTGTTCCCGACGGCGATTGTGCTGGTTGCGAAACTAATGCCGAAGGAGTTGCATGTGGGGAGTATTGGCTTCGCGACGGCGTTTGGAGGGTCCGGAGGTGCGATTTTTCCGTTTGTTATAGGGGCGATTGCGCAGAAGAGGGGGGTGAGGATGTTGCAGCCGGTGGTGGTGGCGATTTTGGTGGGGATTACGGGGTTGTGGTGTTTGGTGCCGAGTAAAGGGAGGAGTGGAGATGGGGAAATGGGGACTGGGAGTGAGAGGGAGGCGGGGAGTGACTGTGAGAAGCAGGTTGGTGCTGACAGGCTATAAGTTAGAAGTGAAGTGATAGAGGGAGTTTATGATATCGAAGCAATACATTTTAGAGAAAGGTTAATTATTCTATTATATCTGAACGTCGTTTAGGTCTTATTGTCGGCCTGTTATTTCTGCACCCTCAAGCCTCCTTATATTGATCGATAACTTATTCCGGCTTCAGCAGTCAAAACGCTATTCCGGAATGATCACTTCTCGTCTTCTTGATAAAAGTCCAAATATGGGCGTTGCAGCTGGGACAGTGAATCTAATTCACCTAAACATACAGCTTCAGAGCTTCAAGGCGGTATTGGGGATGCAAACCTTGGCATCGAACATTCACCAAGATTGACCACAATTGGCGAAGTTTCGAAAGATCGAAAATAGCAACATCTCAAGGCTGATGATGATGCAGCTCTTCTTTTTCGATCAAGCTCTAGTGAGAAGATTTCCGTTCTGTACGAAAGGTTTGGGCTTGAATGTCTCAGCCATAATCGTATAATTCACCTTACTTCTCTCCAGCTTTCTGATAGTTCTGCGCCAACGTTGAGAAATCTCCAAGCATATACGAAGCCTTGCTTCTCGCCGTGCTCAACGCCTCATCATCTGACTCCAATCCACAGAAAGGCGTACGAAGATCTTCGTATCCTACCGCTCTTCAAATTTTCATCATCTCACTACCACGTGATTTGTCCTCGCTGCTCCCACTCCGTGGACTCGGTGGCTTATGGTTGTCTCATGATCTCAAGCTCCGCCCCCGGCGCCCCGGATTTCCTTTCACAAGGCTGAAACTTATATCCAATTATCCACGAGTGTTATATTTACGTGTTATTCGGCTTTCGGGAACGCATTGCTATAGGTCTACCAGATTGGTTTCTGTCGAGCTTCAGCTCCGATTCGGTCTCAGCGTGGATTCTTATAATCTGACTTGCCAAGCTTTCGGCTTTAGTAAAGACACGTCAGGTAACTAGGTGCGGGTTGGTCTATGAAATCGAAATAAGCTTAGAAGCTATCGTGTATGCTCTGGCAAGTGCTGATGCATCATTTTACGTTACACAAGTGTTGTATGCGCAAAATCGAAAGCCGTCGCTCGCCCGCATATACACACCGATCTCTCGTATTACTATCTTGGCCTCATATGTCTTACTGTTCACATCTACTAACTACCCCTCAGCTTGTACGTGGACAACCTGAGCCTCTTCTCAATTACTTCAGAGAAATCACATTAGTGGTCAAGTCATGAGAATGAGCTCATTCTAAGCCGAACAGGAGACTTCTCATTGCACCACATACGTGTGGGCAATGAGCATCAAGTGATGTCTTATAGCTGAGGCTGATTCTGAGCTTTGCAATTGGGACTGGTGATGGCTTATCACATCATGATTCATGAGCCTCAACGTCGCTCAGCCTTCAGTCTTGCCCTGGCGATGTCGAGATCAGCTCAATTGCTATGAGAAAGCTATGGCAACATTTCTCTATATAAGGAGGGGAAGATATCTTCTCAAACCTGCATCTCATTCTCATCCATCTTCAAAACATCATCTAGTCTAATATAATCAACATCTTCAAACTCACAACACTATCCAATATCCTACCTTTCACTTCAAAAATCTTCAAAATGCAATTCTCCAAGCTCATTAGCCTCGGCAGCTACCTCGCTCTCACCCAAGCTGCTCCACTCACGGAACGCGCCAACTCCATCACTCTCGCTTTCAACGGTGCAGCCGGTGCTTCTTACACTTTGAGCATCCCGCTCGACGGATCTAAAGTCAAAACCAGTACTGCTCAACCCCATTCCCCATCCTTATGCTTAAATCATGCTAACATCACTCTCCACAGACAATGCACTAAGCATCTCCACCTTGACCCTCACCTCCCCAGCTTCTTTCGACGTTGCTGCTCACTGCTCCTTCCACACCGTGGACTACCCTCCTGCACTTGTTCAGGGTCCTACTAACACCGTGAGTTCCCGCACTTTGCTTTTCCTTTGTATTTCTTTAGTTCAACATCGATACTACCTTCATCTCGTTTCGAGATACGATCAACTAACACCTCTCCAGTGGGCCGTTGGACCCCCTCAAACAGTCATCGACGTCTCTTGCACCGACTCCACCACTCCTCCTCCTCCTTCATCCATCACCATCGAGCTTGATGGCGCCGCTGATGCGAAATATTTCTTAACTGTGCCGCTTGGTGGTGGTGCTGTTGCGACGAGTATGTTTCCCTCTCTTCTCCCCTGCTTCACCCTAATCCCTAATTCTCTGCACCATCTCTCCCTGTACCCCTTATCACCTCCAAGATTTCATCAAGCCAAACTAACCACCTCCCTTCATCTAGACAACGCCCTCTCCATCTCTCAAGTCCGCACCACCGCCTCCTACGACCTCAAACGCTGCACTTTCTCCACCGTCGACTACCCGCCTGCGCTCGTCTCGATCGCTCCAGGTGTGTGGAATGTTGGTCCTCCGCAGACGGTCAAGACTGTTGCTTGCCCTGTTTAGATTTCTTGCTCTCTTGTAAGAAAGTTCAGAGGGGGATAAGGGAAGGAGGTGAAGAAGGATATGGAGGATAAGAAAGAAAGGGTGGATGGAAATTATGAAAGGAAGCGGGAATTGATTTTGCTTTGGTTTTCATTCTGGGTTTTGGATTGGAGTATTTTCTTACGAAATGAAACGGTCTTTACGATAACAACGATTTCTTTACATGGCATTTGAACGGCGAGTAGGGAAAAGGGAAAGAACGGGTAATGGAACGGATAGGGGGTTACATGGGTTAAGGGGGTTAAGGGCATCCATTGACTCGGATAGATGAGCATTTACACTTACTTATACGATCTTTAATTGAAACTATTTATTTTTCTGGGTAATTTGTTCGAAAGTATGTTTATTTCTTATTTCTATCCTATCATCCAAGTGTTTTCAGGACATATTATATATCTCGATTCTCAAAGAAAATAGAACTCGTGATGATATATTCTATCTTAAACACTTCTAATCATCCAACCCAAGTAGCTTAAACAATACTCAGTAGCTTTTTAGTCAGCACCCCAGTCTTGTTGACTAAACACGCCTTTATTCCCTTAAACCGAACCCTCGAATCCGCTTTCTCGAACAGCGGCCCCCATTCGCCAGCTTCCCTATAGCGGGTATTGAAGAGCGAGGTCATGGTCAGGTCTAGGGATCTATTACTGCTGAACAGTTCATGGTATAGATTTCTTACCTCAAGCACAGTGTCAGCAGATGATTTATACCAGAAAGAAAAGTCATACTGGATGCCAGAACAGCGAAGGGTCTTAATGCCATTCCAGCCAGGCAAGCAAGCGAGAGACTTGGGTGACTCCTGACTGAGAATCCTCGGCTAAAGGCCTTATTGTCCGTAGATCAACTCGATCCAAAACAAATATAGCATTTACCGACCTTGAGAGTCCCCTAATATATCTCAGCGAGCTAGTAAATCTGAAGAGTGCGATTAACAGTGCCCCTTCGGAAGCATGAATGGATTAACGACCGTCAGATGTCGCTCTATTATAAAAACTAGAATGCGAGAAGCCAAGATCATACAACTGAAAGTTTTTCTTTCCACAAAACGCATAACTACCTAATCAGCAATCCTTCAAGCCGGGACACACACCACCTTACAACCATTTACATTCTTAGCCGTCAACTCCCACTGCCCCTCCCAATCCCTTTCATCACGGCACTCCAGTCCTTTATAGCACTGCGCAATCTTCGCCACCGTATACGCCGCCTCCGCCAGAGCTTTATGCTGGCCAACACAGGCCCTTGGTCCTTCAGCAAACGGCATATACTCCCACGGAGATGGTTTGATGGAAGTCCATCGATCTAGGTTAAACGATTCGGCATCGTTTCCAAACACCGTCTTGTCGCGATGGAGAGCATACTGGCTCGAACACATCAACGTACCCTGCGGCACATAGATCGGGGATTTCCCGTCTTCGCCCCCGCCGCGCGGAAGTGTGGTGTTGCGCAGAGCGATGTGGTTCATGATGGGGAATACGGGGTATATGCGGAGAGCTGTAGAGCGGGTGCATCAGTACACGGGTCTTATTTTGAGGTCTGACGAGTTAGGTTCGGGCAACTTACCTTCGCGCAGGATATTGTAAATGAAAGCCTGGTCTCGTAGCAAGTCAAACAAGTGAGGAGACGCTTCGAGATCCAGATGTTGGACCTCATCTCGAAGTCTTTTGTAAAAGCTCGGGCTACGTGAAAGTAGGAATAACGTGTTGCTGATCAGAACGTATGTAGTACCTTGCGCAGCCAACATGCCTTGAATGACATTCTGGCGAATTTCTATACGGTCGTCGGTCTGCTTAGCAAGACCTTCAAGAAGACTTTTCTGCATTGGCGCAGGTGAATTGTCGATGGGCTCTTCCTGTAGCTTTTCTAATGCCTTATCGACGAATAAGTCAATGTAATCATAAACTTGAGCTCCCCCATGGCCAGTACCGTGCGTACCAGCCAGCGGGTCAGAAATAAATAAAATAAAAATCATAAACTTGCTTGTGGGCCACAGATGTAAACGATTTCGGGATCAGGAACTTGAATGGACCTAGCATGAACGAGAGGCCCATCCCGATCACGGATGCGTTGAAAGCTTTAATAAAGTTTGTTGCTCTATTCTGTTCCTCTTCATCGCTGGTGTTTGGGGAAACACCTATCAGAAACTTCAGGGATGTCTCCAAGTACTGGTCTCATTAGCATCCTCTCTCTTCGTACCTCTGTTAGTCATAGCACTTACGAGGTTTGATAGCAAAGGTTGTAAATCAACAGTGGTGCGACCATCACTTGGAATGTGTTGAAGGAATCGCTCAACAGCAGCTTTGTATGTACTCAGATCGGAGATATTCGACTTGCTGAAAGTGGGTCGTAGGAGAGCTCTGCTTTCCTTCCATATTTCTCCATCTGTGGTGATGAACCCACGGCCACAGAATGGGCCCATTACAGGTAGTCTGGAAGGTTCATACCCCCAGTCGGCATGATTTGCAGAATAGACTGCTTCGATGTTTTCCGTGTCTATACTTCTCACAACCGGGGCACCAAAGTCGGTTACTTCGAAAGTCTTCCCATATTTGGTGTGGAGATTTGCAGAAGTAGTGAGGATCTGATGGCGTAGAGAGTCACGAATCTCTTTCAATTTCAGGTCAGTCCCAAACACCGGATCGAGGTGAGGATAAGTGAAGGGGGATTTGCAGCCGTGCTGACGTGCGGCTTTGGATCTCGTGATTCGCTGATTAACAATAGTATACAGGAGAAGAGCCGAAGCTCCCATAACCACAGATAGGATGATGTGAAACATTGCAAAGAAGGGCCAGATTGAGGATGGCAGTGAAAGATGTAACAACCTTTTGTTTAAGAGAAGAGCAACGCTCCACCAAGGTATGGTGTCTAGCGGTGTTTAGGATCTTTCTTGCTGGCCCTCGTTTCCTGGCAAAGAGTCGTCGTCTAGGCTGCGAACCTCCCCACCGGGCGGGTAGGGTACTCGGTAGGTTGGGGCACCTATGGGTGGGATATGATGACTAATGGGTACACATTGGGTGGCCAAGAATCTGCCACGGGCCCTTATAGGGTAGATGCCACCCCTGATTGGATATATGGGTAGGTTGAGCAGGTGTAATCACCCACCTATGGATACCCGTGGATGGGGTGAGGGAGGGCAATCACCAACCCATAGATGCCCATTTCGCAGCCTAGTCGTATCACTGTTTCTGGGACAGACTAGATATATGCCATAGTAGTTACTCTCCCCGGACTGGCGTCACTTTTGGCTTTACA
>LLKJ01000613.1:0-16048 GCA_002242865.1 Clarireedia sp. CPB17
AAGTAACACTGAATGCGCCGCGCTCTAGGGGAAAGCAGATGAAGAAAAATGACAAAAGAAATAGATGCCGGAAGTGCCAATAAAGAAAAACTCCTACGTAAGGTAAGGATATATGCCACACCTGACCGGACCGTTTGGTCCTGTAAGCAGTAGTGGCCTATTTCCACCTCACAGAGATTGGTATTTTCATCTCGTGCAACATCCTTCATCCTTCTAATAGTTAAATGAATAACATCAAATCAGGCCATCCTGGAATAATCCCAACTCCTTATCCGGGTATAGACATGACAGCGCACTGGATTCGAACTCCAACAAAACCGACCGTACTCAGCCACTGGGTCGGCTCAATTTCCAGTGACAACCACTAATAAAGTGCTTCCCGCACCACACAGAATAATGAAGGTCATGAACACAATCCCTTCATGTATCCATCCAAGCCTATCTTTTCTTTGAAGCGTGGATACCAGCCCCACGACAGCGAGGAACATGCCCAGTATGGCGGCGAGGAGAGCTCCCAAGTCGACCTCGAGTCTGAGTTTGCGTCGTCCGGTGGCAAGGAAGGTTGCCGATAAAGTCAAAAACACTGCTGATAACAAATAGCAAGCAATTGTTAATATGAAGCAGATTCGTTCGTGCATTAATGAGTTTCGTTGATCCGCAACACTGGGGAATGCAGCATAGTGTGTGATGTAACCACCAGGCAGATCCGTCGATGATGCATACGCCTCGTTTTCGTTTTCAGTGAAAGTTCCGTTCGGACTGCTTCTAGAATGGCTGCTTCCTAGCAAAGAGGCACGCTCGGGTGACGTTGGGGGTACAATCCATTCTTTCATTTTCTCCACTTGTGCCTTCGTAACTTCGTATACTTTCTTCATTACCTTGGCCCCAGGAAACGTCGATTCAGCATTGGGGTCATAGTAGATGTAATATGGTTCTTCTTCCAGCTCGCTTCCATCATCATATTCATTCCAATATCTCTGAGGCGGTTGTGCCACGGGCTGGTGTTGAACGCTTGATCTTCTAGAATTCTCAGGTGGCGAGGTAGGTTTACTGTTGGTTGGCGTTGAAGCTCTAAGCAGTGTTATAAGGTCGTTGTACTGGCTGTGAAGGTTGCTGAGATCTAATCTCGTAAAGCTCTTTGGATCTCCTAGGATTTCCGAGTTGAACCGTTCCGTGAGTGCTCGGGAGCCAGTCCATTTCTGTAATTATTGAATGTGAGTCCCTCCTCCTTGTATAGATGTGACCTTGCCCCTTACCATGTATTTTTTCAATAACTTGTAGAACGCGACACGCTGAGCTTCGATAAATCGTTCCAATAACAAGAGTTCATCTCCACAGCTGCATACCATTAGTATAAAGTAGAAATGCAGTTATCAAATGCTCCCTACCTTTGAATTTGCGCATCGTACTTTGAGAATTTGTTCAATCTCTTCTGCGTTATCCTTCCGTCACTATTCGAACATCTCTCAAGTAATTTAGGAACGATTGTCTGACAAAATCCTATTTCTCCATCAATATCCAATGTACTCCAAAATGTCCCAATTGTATGCTCGACTTACGCAGTCTGCGACTGATCTCATCGCTTTTACTCTTGACGAAGAGTCCGACGCGATCATGTTGGTTGGCTAACTCGGTGTAGAAAGATGATTCGAATTCGTTCAGGGCAGTATCGGCATGGCCGGGAATTGCAATTGACTGCCCATGGTTCCTCGTGGTATTTTTCTTAATCAATTGTTTCAATTCATCGTAGTCGAGGTTGACTGTCACAGAAAACGATAGACGCTCTTGTCAGCATACTGTAACTTCGGGTCTCCATTTGCACCTGCGTCATATTCCATCACGACCAAAACCATACGAAATGTTTCACTCACATGCCGCCCATTGTGGCACCGATTCAGCCCGGAAATGTTGACCGTACTTCATCCCTTATTGTTAGGAGAAAAAATGGCCAAGATCAGCGAGTATTGGAGCAATTGGTGCTATTTGTAGCCGCGATGCAATAGTAGAAGATTGAATTGGTTTGTTCTTTGTTGCGATTATTTGCGTCCGCGTCGGGTAGCCGCGGGCGACCTATGAAGGACCTATACGGACCTGTGGAGACCCTTTCAAGTATATTGCAGTTTGTGCAGTGCCGAGATGCGCGATTTGTAACTGTCAGTTATGGATAATACGGAAGAAGATTTATGGGACGAGTGAATAGTGCCAGAGAAGGGTTTCCTCTTTAGCTCAGGGCGGTGCTTGATTCAACGGGCAGGATGCATGCAGTAAATTGGATAAACTGGAGCAGAAAACAGCAAGGACAGTCCTGCTTGATTGGGGCTTTGAGCCTTTTGAGCTTTCTGAACTTTGAACAGTGAAGATATAACCTCGTATCTCGTACAGGGCACGAGGTAAGTGGATGGGAGCACCAAGGGATGTGGGTATGTAATAGGATTTAACTTGGAACTGGGTTGGAACTGGGAACTTTGGTTCGTCACAGTGCTTTATGACGGAGGCGCTGAATTGACCGTAAAGCGATCCGTTATCCGTCTCGATCGCAGACAGGCCAGAAGACACAGAAATGCCGTGGAGGTCGCTCGATAATCAAACTGATCTGGATCTCGGTCTTTCAACGGCGAATGTATGTCGGCGGGGTGCTTGTGGTTCCTTCCGCGACTTTCGTTTTTTCTCTCTGCGTTTTTCCATATGTCAGGGCCGCTACCATGTGAAAAGCTGCAAGGAGGTGTGGACAGGTGTGGACAGGGAAAGGGAAAAGATTGAATTGATAAAATGTGATTGGACCGGGGAGCGGTACTTGCCCAAAGAGCTGGATGGGTTTTCGGAGTCGAGCTACGACAGGGGCTTCAAGGGTCTTATTTCGATGTGACTACCGTGTGCCTGGATTCGTTGACATCTACCCTGGTCTCGCCTGCTCTTGCCTCGCTTACCTTGCTTGCCTTGCTTGCCGCGGATGAATACCGCGATGCACCACCGCTATACAGTTGTAACGCTCGTATGCGTGGGTAATGAAGAGTGGAAGGTGCAACTCATAACGTGGGGCTGTGGACGAAAGCGGATGAATAAGTATGCAAACTGCAAAGCAACGGAAGATGCGAACAAGACCGAGAAGGGTGGATATTAGGTAGGATCTTGACCATCTTATTTGGCTTTCCAACAAACCATAGTAACAAAACTTTTAGTCGTGTCTCTAGGTGAACCTTTTCTGCGCCTAACTTCAACTCGAAGTGCAGACTCGCGCATGGTGGTCCAGACCTGGACCATACTGAAGATGTCCAAGGATCAGGACTCCGTTGTTATCACGATTGCAAAACATATCGAGCACACGACAATGGCTTTGTGCATGAGCTGATCAAAGCAAGAGTGTGGCTGAACGAACAGCATACATGCATGTACCTCAGTATGCATAGTTCTGGATGAGGCAGTGATAGGTAAGCTTTCAACGGACCCCTTCTCAGGCATCTGATACTCTGGAATGAGTGAAGTCTCGGTGAGCTACAACATCTGATAATGTCTTATCGGACGAATAGGACTTTGGGGGGTTGGAAGGATAGTGCTAGGACGGACATGTTCCAGATAGCATGAATTCACTCCATGTTTCAACCTGGTCGAAAATCGGGAATAACCCAGAGAGAATATTGTCACACATTGCATTTGTTCCAAAGTGTGGCCAGATACTAGAGTGGTTTCTCTTATGCTTTCTACCCCTCATATCTTGTTGTCTCTCCCGTTGACTCCCCCTCTTCTTTATCTGATGTGGTGTTACCATCGGATGAACCGTTAAAAATCCCCGAATAGATACCACATTTTATCAATTTTTGGTTTACCTGCGTCGTCAGTTAGATAACTCTCGAATGAAAGGCCAATTTGAGAAAGCCCTCGGAACGAATACATTTTATCGCATCGAAGGAGCCGGGCGATAGCTCCGTCTCAGAGGTAATATTAAGAGCTCTAGAGGATATTGATCAGGATCGAGAAAATGAAATGCATTCGTTGCGCCTAGAACACCCGGATGTAGCGCAAAAACGAAGTATGTTTTCTACGGTAGGAGGCTTTGCGCCTCCTCGGGATCATGGGAATGATAACCTACTAGATTGGGTTACCGAGACCAAGCTCGTCGCTCTTTGCAGTAAAACAATGATTTGAAATTCTGGAACTAGGTCGTCTGGAATTGGCGTTCTCTTCGCGAACTTTGGAAAAGACAAACACGGCAATTGCTCACGCGAGCAAAGGAACCATTCAAATCAGCCCTGTGTTTCTTGTCACACCGCCACGTCCGATAGAACCCGTGGTATCACGGCGTACAGAGCACAAGAGCACATGGAGAAACAAACGCATCTGTCGTGGTCCAGTCGGATAGAGCTCAATCACTTAATGGAGATTAGATATGATAGAAAATGATAAAGAATTCATTTGTTTCAGCTGACACCTGTAGTCGGTGTAATTCTGAAATGCTTACTGCAGGCAGCAGGCTTTAGATGCATAGCATCGAGCCTCAAGTCGCCGACGAGAATGATAAAGACGAAGACTGTCGTGGAGAGAGAAATGCTCCCCGGCAACAAGAGAGAAAAGAGATAGACAGAGAGAGCTCAATGGAGACGATGCGCCATACATAGAGTTCTCGGTATGGTATCAGAAATAGATGACCCGTTAATATCAGTCGCTCGATCGGATGGCACTGCATTACGAAGTACAACGACAGCGACTAAAGCACGTGACTCTTATCGTAATCCTTATCGCCGATTCTCCATGCAAAACTCAAAAAAAAAACTTCAAATTGTCAAACGAGGAAAAATAGAGGAACCTCACGATGGACACGACAAGTACAACATCCTCAATGACGTCGACTTCGCACACAATGAGCGCTGTACCTACCGGGGGCTCTTCCTCATTATTTCCAGCGCAGAATGGCGTCCACATACACTCTTCAATCGAGGAATTAATCAAGGCTCTCACTCCCAATAACAGGCATATATTCGTTGCGCCTCCGTCGAGTATACCAAATGCGAGTATAGAACATGCGAAAAACACGCTGGATAGGTTTGCGGGTAGACTAGGCGATGAACAGGCAGAAAGATTGAAAGAGCAGAGGAAAAAGAGGAAGAGGGGCGAGAGGGATGTTGGGGACGCGGAGATCTTGAAGATAAGGAAAATTCATACGCAGGGGTTTGAAGTGCAGCAAGTTTGGGAACAGGCGAAGAGGGTTATTGATGCGTTGAAGAGCGATGCAGAGAGAGCTCTGGAGGGGCTTGGGGTTGGTGGGGAAGAGGAAGAGGATAGTGAAGATGGTGAGGGCGAGGGGTTGAATATGATGAAGTTTGATGAGGACGGGTTTGAGATTGGATCTGAAGACGAGGATGAGGATGAGGATGAGGAGGGGGATGTGGAGATGGGTGAGGCGCCGCAGTTGGTGAGGGCTAAGGAACCGGTGGTGCCGGAGGTGGATGAGGATGGGTTTACGAAGGTTGTTAAGAAGAAGAGGTGAAGGATTGGTCGTTAGAAAATCCGGTTGTTTTAAAGGCATAGAGGCGACGAAGTCTACAAGAAATTAGGACGGTTCAACTGAAGTTACTGGCTCAGAAGTATGTGGGATAGTACAGCCTCTGCTGGTCAAAAGATTACCCATTGAAGATCACCCCAGACATAAAGCAAATCAGGGATATCATATCATAATGGCATCAATTGCTATGCACAAAATCGCATCGTTCATACAAAAAGAGATGCTGATGGAGCGAAAAATCCAGACCCAACCCCGGAAGTCGATAGAATAATTCCTCCACAAAACCAACCACAACGCCAAACTCATCATTTCAAGTATGTTCAATTCCGTGACGGCATAACTATTCCCAATCCTCCTCCTCGCTGCTCTCATCTTCCTCCTCGTCCTTCTTTGCTTCCTTAGGACTGTTGGGTGCGCGGCTTGCCACACCAGATGCAGCACCGACGACATCGTAGCTTCCATCACTGTCTGCTTGTGACTTCTCGTCGTGCGAATTTCGTGCTTCTTCTGGCTTCAGATTCGTGGCGCGCTCTTGGGTGGCGGGATGGATAGTGGTGGAAGATCCGGCGGATGCTGGTCGAGGAGTGTCTTTCGGATCCTTGGTATCTTTGGTCTCTTTGGGCTTAACGCTAGCTTCATCATCGTCGGAGCTAGCCTCCTCGTCGTCAGATTCTTCTTCCTCGGAGCTCTCCTCCTCGGAATCCTCATCCCATCTAACCTCCTCTTGCTCAGTAGCTGCTGCGCCTATTATCTGTTAGCATATACCCAATCATTCAGGAGCGAGAGTCACATACCCTTAAGCAAATCACGTCTTCTAGCTTCAGCAGTTTCGATGCTGTGTCTCAAAAAGTAGTATCGCTTGAAGAAATCTCCATATGTGACCTTGTCCGGGACCAGCTTTTCCATCGAACTTCTCAGCTCTGCATACTTCTCCAAGTCCTTGCTAATATCATCCGTCTTGCTGTCGACATCGAAAGTCTTGGCCCATGGTTCAAACTCTTCACTGACGGGATCCTTGATAAAGCTGTCGGATGAAGAATGAATAACATGAAGTTGGGCGTCGAAACGGCTAGTGTGAATAACTCTCTTTCCCTCGGAATCCTTACTTTCGAATAGGACGGTATTGCTTTGCCCTTCACCGGTCGTCGTGGCGGGTGCAATGCTAACGGCATCCTTTAGGAAGTTTCGAATGTTTGTTCCGAATTTCAAGAGAGCTTCATCAGCAGCATCTTCGGCTTTCTGGATCTCCACCAGCCTCTTGGCCGCCTCCGATTTCAGTCGAGCTAAAACACCCTCGGATTCCTTTAATGCCTCGTCGGTCGATAAGTCCTTTTCGGCGGGTTCTCCTTCCTTGCTTGTCGTACCACTCGATTCGCCCTCTTTTTTCTGTACAATTGAAAGCCCTCGTGTGCGACTGATGATCGAGGACTGCAGACTCGTGAACCCTTTCGACGCTTCTTCGCTCACAGCATTGAGTTCTTGCTGGGCTTCCTTGTAGACACTCTCGCCCTACGTCGCAATAACTAATCAGCCAAGCGCAGATCTACCATCCGGAAAGATCTCACCTGTTTAACTACGCTCCCGAAGAATCCACCTAGCTTGGCACCCCAGGGACTAGAGGAGATGGCCTTGTAGGCTTCTTGGAATTCGGCATTGAGTGTTGTTTCGGGTTGCTGCTCCTTATTCTGATTTCGGTTCTCGGAGGGCAGAGCCTGCTCCTGGATATGATCGTATGCGAAATCCATTTTCGCACGATGGTGATGTAGGGATTTGGGAGGAGATTAGAAATTCATAGGGGTTCAGTAAGGTGGTGCTGGGTGGACCGATAGTCGACCTCACGATTAGATCTGCAAGCGGGAGCGGAACATGTCGCGTATTGATTGATGGCAGGCGAGTGGATGAAATGGGCCGACAGCTTTCAAGCCACACCCCTTCTTCTATCTTGTCACTAGCCACATTTTCATGTGATGTTGGTCGCATAGAATTTTTCACGCAAATGCGGTGGACTGTTTCACCGTCTTCCCCTCGAGTACTTCCGTATGCATTTGATCTCTGGGGTCAGACTGGGCAACTGAAAACAGTACCCAAAAGATTCGGCAAACAGCACTGCATTATCACCTCGGAATAAGGCCTCTTGTGGTGGCCGACCAAGCTACAATAACCTACATACCCATACCTACGGAATACAGATGTCATCTTACGAAAATGCTGTTGGACTCGGGGCCGGTCCCAGACGAAAGACCGAGATCCGAAAATGGTACAAGTAGAATCCTTTCATGGGCATAAATGAGAACAACCCTTTCCACCTGTTTCCACCTGCGTCATTTTGCCATCACCTGGGCTTGAAATCTCCCTCTCCCCTCCTGTCGAAGTCAGATCTTGGTGGCTCGGACATATGCTGTATCCATGCGCGGTTAGAGATGGCTGTCGAGTCAAGCTTTGGGATGGTACTACGTTGCTCCGGCTGCCGGGGCTTTGCGGCTCCTCCTCTAAATATCTTCATGAGCATGTGTGTGGAATGGGGAATAACGTCGATCTGGATATCATCCCTGATATACGACGAACTCAATCTCCCGTCGCAAGCACTTGACCTGGGCACTCTGGGCTGAGCAGAATTGCAGCAGTTCAAAGAACCAATGTATACTTTAACTTTTCGGTCTATTCCTATCGCGGAGTTAGCGGGCTTAGGGACTAGTGGAGCATGCAATGTTGCTGAGAAATCAACATGGGCCACAGCCCCTCTTTTGACTGTTTTGTCGCTTTGTCGAATGCCGTAGAAGGGAATCCAGAAGAAACATTCGAGGTTACTCACCCGGCAAACTCTGCATAGCTATCACCTCATTCCCAGTGTAACCTCATACTCTCGAACCGCAGAATCGCAGAAACCTCACGAGTTGATACTTGGATGAACGTCAACCAAGTCATCGATCAATTGAGGCCACGAAATCAAGGCTTGCAACGGCTCTCTTTACTCCTCTCATACCCTCTTTTTTCTTTTTCGCCTTCCACTACCCGGCCCCTCCATAAACCCTTGCCTTAGATTGAGACACTTTGCAGTCTTCAGTTGCAGTCGTCCTGCATAAGCTTACGGTACATTATCTGTCCAACATTTTATCCCGACCTCCCATCTCATCCCCCGTTCACATCCCCAACCCACGCCTTTCACAACACATCGAAATACCAAAATACCCATCTTGCACTTTCACCACCAACTCCACATTCATTCATTCTCTATCAAATTACTAGGGAATGGGGGATTAAGACCGAGCACCTGAAAGAATAATCCCTTCACCACACAAAGAAAGAGAACACTTCTACCTACGTCAGACTCTTTGCTTACAGGAAATGGCTGCAGTGAAGAACAACCACCATCCGCAAAACCCCATCAACCCCCATTTCACCTTATCTGCACGACAAGAAGAGCTACTGTACGCTGCGCTCAATTCCAACAAAGCGACCAATATCGATACTTCAATTCCACTTTCCGCCGACGCAATTCAAATGTCTTCGGCCAACGGTCTTAGCGAATCTCCGCTCCAGGCTCCCGGTTCGGGCACCTTGAATGGATTCGAAGAGAGCCCTTTCATCGACTACGATTACGAGTTCGATGGCGATGGAAGCTTCGACTTCGACTTCCACAATGACTCGCAAGAACAGATGATCGGAAACTTGCCGGGAACGTCGTCAGATGGTGATGCAGCTGATACTCATGATAAGCGAAGTCATCCCGACGATGATGGTGAGGAGGAGGAAGGAGGTGGTAAGCGCAGAGAAGGCGAGGAAAAATCATCAAAGAAGCCTGGTAGAAAGCCTTTAACATCTGAACCGACTTCTGTGAGTACTCCTGTTGAGTCTCTTATCTTATCGTGACTGCTTCTAATACCCAAGCAGAAGCGCAAAGCTCAAAATCGTGCCGCTCAACGTGCCTTCCGTGAACGTAAAGAAAAACATCTCAAGGATTTGGAAACCAAAGTCGACGATTTACAAAAGGCGTCCGAATCCGCCAATCATGAAAACAGTATTCTGCGAGCGCAAATTGAGCGTATGTCGGCGGAATTGCGAGAATACAAAAAGCGGTTGTCCGTCACCGGTAATGTTAATCGAAGCTCCCCAGGTTCCGGTCTTCCACCGTATCTTGCCAACAAGGGTCTTGGAGGTGGAGCAATCCACAATCCAAATGATGTAAACTTTTCATTCGAGTTCCCCAGATTCGGCCGTCTACCCGGACCGCCAATCACCAATGGAAGCTCATCGATTCGATCCATGGTCTCGCCCCCCTCCAGTGTTCAAACACCTACTTCAACACACAACAACTCCTTCGATAAGGGTCAAGTCAGCCCACACAACCAATCATCACCCACCAACACCTTTACCAATACTGGTCTTACACAGACTCCAGCTCAAATGGAGGCTAGCGATATGGCAAGCTTGTCTGGGATTTTCACTCCTGGATTCCTCGATAGTGCCTCCAAGAGTTCTCCATTCGAGTTTTTCGGAAATGTGACCTCCAAAGGTTCAATGTCAAGTACTGACTCGGCCATTGGACAAAATAGCAGTGGTCATAACACATCATACAGCTCACCGTCCGCGTCCTCGAATTCAAACAATGGCGCTAGCTCATCATGTGGCACATCCCCGGAGCCATCTGTTCAATCGCCGGTATACAACAAGCCTCTTGACAGTACTTTGACAACCATTGGAGAAGAGAATACTTGTAGCAACAACACCCTTCCACCAGGTGAGCTGACCTTCTGCGAAAAACTCAATATGGCTTGTGGAAACCCACACAACCCCATTCCACGTACAATGTCTGAGCCAGGTGTCAATTCAGGAACCGAGGAAACTCCCGCCTTCGATGTCAATGGAATTGACTGGTTTGCCCAACAAAATAATAATGAATTCGATCCTCAACTTTTTGGTGACTACAGGGAGCCGCAGGATAACGTGCTTTCAAACGAAGCCTTCAACGATGGTTTCTTCACTGATGCATTTGACATTCCCGACTTCAATAGTCCATTCAACGCCATTCCAAGTCCGGCAGCGCCCAAGAAGGACCTCGTACAACAAATCGATGCGAAGCAGAATGACGATGAAGAGGTTGTTCCAGCAGAGGACAGGACGCAAATGCTTAACTGCAACACAATCTGGTATGAATCCGAGGACCCACATCCACAATCTAATGATAATCGTACTGACAATTCTGTCAGGGATCGTCTTCAAAACTGCCCCCGAGTCAAGGAAGGCGAATTCGACCTTGATGGGCTCTGCAAAGACCTTCAAAAGAAAGCCAAGTGCTCTGAAACTGGTGCCGTTGTTAACGAGTCCGATTTCAATAAGATTATGCAGTCGTATGCGAGGGATGGTAAAACTAGCAATTGTGGTACGACCAACATTGCATAAACGATGGAAAAATTTACACTTGGGATGTACTACTGGAATGGTTGGCGTTGCAATCACAATTAAATGACCACATGGTCGGTTCATGGATATGGATATCATTTGCTCGCTGGTTGGGGCAGGGCACTTATTTTGGCGTCATTACTATTCATCCATGACATCGATCTGGATTGAGATGAGTTTACTGAGGAATCTGGTTCTGATTCTACTCACTTCTTTTTTTTCGTTCTTTACTTTCTGCTCAGTCATTTGCTGAGGTTTACTGATGAGGAATGAATGGTTTCTGGTTGAAGGGTTTTTACTGTAGTGCATGCAGATAGTGTGGTTTACTGATGGTTCGGTCTGGTACTGCAAACAAATCAGGTGCCAGTGTGGTTTTTACTCGATGTGATTCGGAGTGGCGCGGGGATAGGTTGGGTTGGGATGGATGGGGATTACGTGAACCAATGATTGATTGATATATTAACAAATAAATTCTACACTTCTCTACTTGGGTTCCCTTGTCTTCAGTCAAGGGAACGGAGGTGATTCACTGTGCTGTGCTAATTGTCTGGTTTTTTCTTCACACCCGGATTTTGGATCTGGCTCATGGCATATGTATTCTGACATGCCTTGTCCGATGGTGTTGATCGAACCCCTTGCCTTCATTCACGGAACGCATGTGACTTACTTGATATGCTGGGTTTTCTACAACCGAATTCTGGACCTGGCGCATGTCATATTCTGTCATGTCCTATCCGAGGTGTAGAAAGTTCGGTACGCTAACAGCAGCGTGCAAAGTTTGCACGAAATGCCCAGATCGTATCCAGATGGGGCGTGGGAACGGGGTATATACATTTAGTCTTGGCCCTTGGGGTAGCTTAGAGAGTGCTTTTCCCCACTCTTCTTCTTCCTCCTTCTTGGGGGTAGTTCTGAGAAATGATTGGAGAGAGAATGGACTTAGTGGTTTGTGGTTTGCTGTCTATCTGCTGTTTTTATATGTTCGTATTTTGAGTTACTTTATTTTGACAGTTATATGCTGGCTATTTATTCGCTGTTTGATGCTCTGCTATTCTATTCGCTATTTGATGCTTTGCTATTTCTTCATCATCTCATAAATCGTTTATTTTATCGACCTGATATATACAAGAATTGTTTATTTCTACTTCTTCAGTTACAATTATATATCTTACACCATCTACTATACAACCATCCAAGTAGAACTTCGAGATGGGGGATGGAGATGAGATCTCAGATGCGGATTGTTGTGTCTGGTCTGGGGTTGGTTTGATGAATTATCTTAGTATATCTACCTACTTAGTGTCGGAGCATATATTTGCATATATCCATCCATCATACATATATACACAGCCTTTCCTGCTCTAGATGAGATGATGCGAAGATGCGGTTGTGTTTTATCTTGTCTTGTCTTGCCGGCAAGGGTATGGTAGATAAGCTGTATTCATGTTGCTAGACGTATACGTGGTTATTTGGGCCAGACTAGTGGTGGAAGATAGATTAATGAATGCAAAAAATTGCGGTTCAGTCATACTTTGATGTCTTCATTCCTTGTGTATGCGTACTATGCTATGCTGTGCTGCTGTGTTGGAGTTTCCCGTTTGCTTTATTTGGCAGTTGGAGGATGGATAATACGGTGAAGGGTATATATTATAGTATGCTGGTAACAAATTTTTTGGTATATCTCTCCCTCTCTTCCTTCCTTCCTCTCCCTCCCCTTGTCCTTCATTTCTCTCTCCCTCCCCCCTCTCCTCGTTCTCCCCTTCTCTTTTCTTCAGTACGTCACATCCATCCTCTGTGCCCATATCCAATTTAGTACATTCATAATCTCGCATTCTCAGTACTATCATCAAAATTATCGATTAGTAGAGTTCGCTCACGTGCCTGCCTTATATACCGACTTCTATCCCTATCGTTCATACATATCGATACCGTGATCTATCTCTCCACGGCATCTAGTTCATGAGATGTCTCTTCTTAGTCTCGCATCATCGATGTCATTGTCAAATATATCAATTAGTCAAGTCCGCTCGCCTGCGTGCCTTTGGTCGATTATTTCGAAAAACTTCACGTGCCGAGTTCTATCTCTGTTGTTCGTATGGATGGATACCGTGGTTTTTTCTCTATGGAACTTGCTTGATGTCATCAACGACCAAGTTATCCTAGATGGCGAGACCGCCCTAGATACATCCTCGTGCTATTTTAGATGGTGATTGATGTGGTTCTTCGACCCTATAATCGTTTCTTGGTTTCTTGTTGATGCGCTACGGTAGATCCGCTCGGTGAACTATGTGTTGATATCCTACCTGTTTCCTGTTAATTCAGGGTCCAAGATGTCCTAACTTGGATGGGACGACTCTAGATGCATTGTCGTGCTATTTTAGATGGTGATTTATATGACTCTTCGATCCCATAATCGTTCCTCGTTTTCTTGTTGCGCTACGATAGATCTGCTTAGTGAAGTATTTATTGAAACCTTACCGGTTTATTGAGACCTAAGGCTCTTACTTGCTCTGGGAAAGCTTGCGTTGAAAGTTAGTTTGCCGGTGATCGGAGATTTGTGTCTGCGAGGTTGTGTACAGTGGGTGTATACGGGGAAAACGAAGTACACGAAGTCTGTTCAAGTTGGATTTTGCAGTGCGAGAAGAGTTTACCTACATTGTTAGGTGCTGCACGAGTGTAAAGAGATATTCTATCAGTGTATGGGAAATCATTTATTCGCAGCTGTGTTTTTACTACTGTAAAAGTCAAAATGAATCCAGGGTCTTTAACTTTCGGGTCGAGACGTTGACAGGCGTCTCGCTTATTTTAGCTATCCCTTAATTGCGGGGTATCTCCGACTGGACCTCCACTGCAATCGTCTGCGAGTGACTGGTGTTATTGCAGTGCTACTGGTATGTTACATCTCACAATAATGGACCAGACATCATTGATCTCGTCTTGGAGGATGCAGTGCTACTTGTTCGTGCCAGTTACCGGTTCACCTCGCTCAACTCCACTCAACCACAGCCCGATATACTTCCAAGGCGTGGGATAGATAGTACGGTCAACTTTGGGCGAGCCTAGTCTCTGATCTCTAGCCGCAAATCTCAGTACTAGGTTACGAGCGTTCGGCTATGCTGTTTAATATCATATTGTCCAAGAATACCTTCTCTTCTGTTAGGGCTCCGTTGATCATTCGTGCTGGGCGACTATATCGTCACTCTCTGTTCCAGTTCCTCAAGATGTTAGATAGCTAATAGAACACGCCGTCGACAGTGAGGGCTTCATCGAGTGCACCACACTTTGAAATGTGAAATAGCGGCATCGTATGTGTATAAATTATTCTCCTCTCCTCTCTTTCCCTCCTTCTCATCTTCTCCTCCTCCTCGACAGTTTATTCATTGATACTTGACCTATACCTAACTTTGTCTCACAACCTTATTTGTTCGTACAACTTCTCGACTGAGTAAACCTTCTCTCTCTGCATTCCTCCTATTTCTTTTCGGATACCTCTTCAAATGGCTTCCTCCTATATCCAACCTCGACCTGCCCTAGCAACCCCACCGGGTCTCCCCTCTTACTCGGATTTTTCTGTCGTCTTTGGTTTTTCTCCTGTACCACATCAATCGTACTACCCGTATCCAACTACTGGTACGATGACGACCATAGAACAACTTGGAGCACCTCGTTGGACGGATAGATACACTGAACAGCCCGTTTATACCCCAACGCCAAGGGAATATCTCGGTAAGCATGCTAACATCCAAGCTCGTTAACATAATTCTAACACCACCAGACTCTCAACCTAGAAGTAACTCGAATACTCTTCCCCCCGTGAGCGAAACTTCAATCTCCATCGGTAGCATTCTTCAACTACCCAAACCCTCTAAGGATGGGGAGAATCCACTCACATGCCTGAAAACTGGCAAGCTACTAAACTCACAAGGCTATGGTCACCCGGTCATCATTGTCGATATCAAACGCAACCCAGTCACCCATACACTGGTCGCTCTGTGTTGCATAATCTCTGGGAACCCGAAACCCTCACCACATGACCCAGCCGTGGGAGCTCGCCTCCCCATAGATGAGAATTACACAGAGTCCATGGGCCCCCGACCCAGCTACGTCGCCTCAACCTTCCGCGAGGAAGATATTATGATCCTGGAGAACCGAAAGATGACCAAACGATCGTACATCCTAACCAACAATCTCTACGCCATCCCCCTCGAATTTCTCAAGCTCTTCTCAAAGCCCTGGGAACACAGATTGTCAGCGACCAGTTACAAACGATTGAGACAACACTTGGGACTGTCTGAACGAGAATGGATCGACACTGAACACTGCCGCCATGGATGGATGACGAATTGGGAATGGGGAACTTTCACGCCGTTCGCCTCCGCGTCGACAACTACCACGAGAACACTGTCGGATGCGGCACTTCTGGAGAAACAGATGGAGCGGAATGTGAGTACAATTGATGTGATACTTGAAATTAATTGTAACTGATTGATGTGTAGTTCCTTGCCAATGCAACTCACCAAGTCCTATACAACCAATACAGCCGATATTAGCGACTATTTTCCGCTCCTTTTCCAATCAGCGTTTTCAGGTATGTTGCCGTGAAGTCTTTGGGATGGGTGTTCGTTCCGAACTAATCACTTTTTTTTTTAGAAGTCCACACTGCCTCAATTTCACCAACACCTCAAAGACACCACGACAACAACACAACGATCTCGGCAACACAACTATCTTGACAACACAACTACCTCGACAATACTACAACTCCAACACTACAACTCCAACACTACAACTCCAACACTACAACTCCAACACTACAACTCCAACACTACAACTCCAACACTACAACTCCAACACTACAACTCCAACACTATATCAACATCATAATCTCAACAATACTACAACTATAACGCAACTACAATGACACCACAACCTCAACGATACTACAACCACAACGACACAGACACCTCAACAAACACAACAACCTCGACAATAAAACTATCTCGACAACAATATAACTACTCGACAACAACAACTACCTCGACAACACAACTACCTCAACGACACCACAACCTTAACCTCAACGATACCACAGCCTTTACCTCAACGACACCCCAACCCCAACGAAAACAACACCTTAACCTCAACCACACCACA
>LLKJ01000614.1:0-13239 GCA_002242865.1 Clarireedia sp. CPB17
CCCTCTTTCCCTCTCCTTTCTCCTTCTTTCCCTCATACTCAACAAATGCACATTCTCAAACGTCGTCGTCATCGTCCTCTCCAGTGGTTTCAGTACCTGCATCTGTCTCAAAAACGTGATCTCGGTATTAATCGCCGCATGCTGCTGCTGCAAATTGAGTGACCTCCGCGTAAAAGCCGCCGAGTCGCCCAGCACCCAGCTCATTCTCTGCCGGAGGGGAATTGCTTGCTTTTCGTAGAGTTCCTCGCGGCATCCTTCGAGGACTTGGCAAACGTCCAGAATGCTGCTTTTGGCGGAGGAGATGATCCCGTCGATGCGGGTTGCGGATAGAGGGTCTTCGCGCAGGTATTTGTGGTGTTGGTTGCGGAGGAGGATGAGATGCTCCAGGTCGGTGGAGACGCGTTGGGTGAGTGCGAAACAGGTTTTTACGTCGGTGGGGGTGTTTTTTACGTTATTCATGAAGGATATGAGGGTTATGGAGCTGGAGAGAGTCTGTGAGGTTCCCAATTAGTAAGGTAAGAACTTCATTTTACAGAAACAACAAGTGAGCAAAAAGAGGAGAACAGTAATACTTACTCCGGTTATACCGCTGATGAAGCTAGTTGGATCAGCCATTTGGGCTGTATTTGATAGGTAACTATTTGATTCGAACTCAGGGTATTCATTCAGGAAAATAGAATGAAGTCTGTGACGAGAGGGGTGGGGTTGTATTTAAGATAAGCTGCAGAGTATGCATGGTGTACTGGAAGCTCAGCCTGCAGAGCCCAACCGGACGCAGCCTAACACCACTACCCAGTCTCAGTGCCACTGGAGTAATTCGAGTCAGATTCTTAATTTATGTGGGCGGGTATGGATCATATTTCGTGTTACTCGATAGGTGGTCTAAATTCACGTTTAATGGAGTAGGCAAGTTGCTTTTGTATGGACATGCGGAGAATAATCTCTAGAATCTGAAACGACTGTTTGAAAATATACACCCTTTATCGGTCCCGATTATCTACCTGAATTTACTAAATCCATCATTAGAGTATCAATTAAGCTAGAAAGAATCGAGCGGTACGACTGGAGAAATACGAAGCTCCTCCTCCTAAGTGTTTTCTTAGTGCTAGTTCTCCCCATATGTTCCCAAATTTCCTTCACTACTCTCTGAAACTACAAGTAATCAGACGTTTTCTCTAACAACGTCAACAATAACCCTCAGCTGCTCTCTGCCGCCTCTATTGATAATCTCTCCAAGACTCGGAAAGACGACAATCTCCCTAGTCGCTCTTGGATCTAGTTTGGAACTTGTTTTTGATACCGATTCCCATCCCAAGATCCAGGTTCCGGGTTGTTCCAACAACAACATCCCAAACTCTTTTCCTTCCTGTATGATTGACGCGAGATTATCTATCTGCGTTGGCGAATGTGATTCGCTTCTGCTAGGCTTGATGAATGGTCGCAAAGTTGTGTTGAGATTGTCTACGATTTCAGCGGTTGCAGAGTCTGCTGGCTGCAATGAGCTTTCATGATGAGTAGAATTGTGTGAGAGAAGGTAGGCCGACAGTTGACGCCATCTCGCAAGGGATTTGTTGAAAGCTATGTTGCGATATCAGCATTCATCCATCAAATAAAGTAGACCACTACCTAATGAAGGTAGTGACAAGAGGAGTAGGAGACATACCATCTTTTTCGTTCGCTCTTCTTTTCTTCGGGATCATGTGATAAAACCGAGTGATAACATCAGGGAGTAATGAATCCTCAGGACTATTTTTCAGGTCCACTGCCTTCAGTATGACCGAAGCAATCAAGCTTCTGATTGCCGTGTTCCGCTTGCTAGGATTGATAAGTAAAGAAGTCATCGTCTGCGATGATGGCTCGGTCAGATCGGTATAACCACATCGCGTCAACGCCACTTTTAATTCTTCTTGTCGCCCAGTGTATGCACGGTTATGATAGTGGTTCTCAACATGCTGATGAATCAACTCTTCCAAATTCTGCATGTGTCGCCGAAACTGACTATCGTCGAGTCGTTCTACAGGTGAGTAATCATCCATAGATATTGCGCTGGTTCGTGTTCCATTCATCTTGCTTGATATGCCACCCGGCGACTGTTGCGGTGAGTTCCATGTATTCAACGCAGAGACTGGGAGATTGCTTCTTCTTCGTGAACCACTTCCCCTCCGTCTCGAAAATAGCCAAAATCCAATGAGCGCGAGAACAGCACCGAGTACGAAGGTCGCTATTGAAATGCCGGCTATGGCGCCATCAGATATCGTTGAGTGGACGGGCTTGGGTCGTATCGATGGACCAGTCGTGGCAGAGGTCGAAGTTGTTGAAGATACGGTGCCATTATCAGTGGGAAGATAAGACGAGATCTGAGATGAGTTGAAAGTTTCCGCTGGACGTGTACTATTGTCACTGCTGGAAGATGCCAGAGTTGTCGATGGTGTGGTGGGAACACCTGGAGTCGATAGAGCAGTAGTGAGAGATGAGGATGAATGACTTGCGGTGACTCCTGGTGAGGCTGGGGGACTTTGACCTGGCGGAGGTATCTGAGTAGAAGTAGTCGATGGTTCCGCCATTTTGAAGTTTTCGCTGGCGATTTCTCGATCGAAATATCGTGCGACTCCGTCGATAGAATTAATTTTGATTATACAAAGTACGAAGTATATTCAAATGAGGATTGTGTTTTCGATCTGCTTCAGCTACAGACCCAGTTCAATCTGTCAGACCTGGCCATGACCGGAATAGCCTTGGAAGGGCGGCCAGGCACAGGATAGATTAACCATTAGTATGGCTGGCTGCGCCGCATGCGGCTCCCTACAGCTATCACACTCTCACGAAATGATCATATCTCCAGCACTGGGTAATTATGGAATGCTGTGTATCGATAGCCGTCGCACATTTGGCCGAATTGCGTATAACAGTTGTGAAGATTGCTGAGATCCTTGCACCGAACTATACGTCGCCGCATGCATGTCAGCTTACTTATGTGGGTCGATGGCTGGATTTGGAGCCTCAAACCCGCCACACGGCCCTGCACGCCGAAAGCTAATTGGCCAAGCTAAGTCAATATTCTGCGGCTGACCGTTTGAACCCAGTCGAACCAACATCAGCGTTGGGGGATTTTGGGGGCCAGCGACTCTATCTTTATCTTCAGTATTCTCTAGACGATCTGATGCAGCTGCTCCTTCCTGATGGAGTTTGCGGTGCTGTACTATTCTTGATACTATGCTTTTATCCGTCAAATGATCCCATCCTATCGTTAAGAATTAATTTATCCATTACTCCTGTGATTTCCCATCATGGCTGCCCATGGAAGAGGCTAGCAAATCATGAAAGCAAGGACGAGCACCGTGAGACGGATAAGTAGACGCATAGGCCTAGAATGTCAGCCGCATGAAGCAGATAACAAATTCTGATTAATCCGGTTTGCTTCTCAAATTGATCATTGGTACAATATCGAGCAGATCAAAAGTGCCCATACAATGGCACCACTTAATCATAACAGTCCTGATTTCATTGTCGGCATTGATTTTGGACAAACATACACTGGTATGCGATCACTGCTGTCACGAAAATGTAGAAAATACGTTAACTAATTGATGATGCAGGAGTTGTGTGGACAAATTTGGGTAACACGAATCCAACTAAGAGCATACAAGACTGGCCTGGACTTCCGCCAGATTCCGTAGAAACGAAAGTTCCGACAAGAATTGCCTACCTACGAGAAAGCGATCATGGAGCCGAGCCAAGATGGGGATTTCTCTGTGATCCTGATGACGAATATCATGAAATCACAAAGGTTCACGAGCATTTCAAAATCTACCTGGACAAGACCAGTCTAGATCATGCGAAAAGAGCAGGTGTAAGGGATATGCCAGACACGGTAGATGAAGCCATGCACCTGGTGACAGACTACTTGCGTCAGATACACCAGCATGTAAAGTTATCTATAGAATCCATCACTGGAAGCTGGCATGACAAACGAGTTGAGTTTGTTTTCAGTTCACCAACAACTTGGACTTCTTTAGACACCACGAATAGATTCGATGGTGCGATTCGAGCTGCAGGATTCACGGCCGAGAACTCTGAGAAGCATTCGGCGGAACTAGGATTAACGGAGGCGGAAGCAGCGGCTGTCTTTTTCGCCTCAAATTCGGAAGTGCAGCTCTATAGAGGAGATATTATTCTGATTTGCGACGCAGGAGGTGGGACCACTGAGTAAGCATTACCAAGTTTCTTAATTCGGTGCATTCCGGGTAGGGAGTACTGACTATGCCATCTAGTCTTGGTCTTGTAGAAGTTAAGGATCCAGATCCAGAGAAGCCTTCCCTCAAGCAAGTAGCGGAAGTCAAAGGTGTCGGGATTGGCTCCACAATGATTGACAGGGCATTTGAGCACTTGGTACAACGACGATTGGATGCGCACCCTGAGATTGACCTCCCCGAGAACCTAGCGTATAAGTTGGCGAGGAGCTCATCCTTCCAATCAATCAAGCATAACTTCGGTACGAGATCTGGCGATCATCCAGTATACATCATGCGACTCGACAAGCTGGGGCTAGATATTAGCCAGGAAGTGACGCACAGCGAACTTCATATAGAGAGGGGGAAGATGCGATTCTCGAAGTATGTAGCCGAACCCATTGGGTGATAGACGCTAACTCATCAATGCAGATCTGAGATTCAGGGACTATTTGATGGACAGATCAAAGGTATAATCTCAAGGATAACGAGACAACTGGATTGGATGCAAACCCACAGAGGTAGGGAGAATGTAGTAAGTGCAATACCTATCTGTGATTCTCAGCTGTACTGACATTCCGCAGAAATATCTGGTCTTGAGTGGAGGCCTGGGAGGATCACAATATGTGAAGAACAAAATCGAGGACCACTTCCGTCAAAACCGCCACCCGAATGCAACCTTTATTCATATCATAAAGTCACAAGAACCACGTCTTTCAGTTGCCAAAGGACTGGTGATAGATAGGCGTCAGAAGCTCACCAGTGGAACGGCAGCCCTGAATACTAGAATGTATTTCGCCCTTTTCCCTCGAAGACACTCCTAAATACCATAATAACCTTCTTCTTCTTCACAGTGCAAGGGCAAGCTATGGCGTAGTTTGTCGCCAACTATATGACCCGAAGATTCACATAGGCGCAGATATTACTGTCGATCCATGGAATAAAAAGCAGAAATGGGCAAATAGGCAAATAGACTGGCTCATTAAGAAGGTGGGTCGATACCGCAGGATTTCCGCCACTTGAGAAGCTGGAAATTGTTTCTAATTCTTTAAGGGCGAAACTATCGACACGGATTCAGCGAGAGAAGCACCTTTCTCTAGAAAGGTCCTCCCTGGTGATAGGAATCGAGCATGGGATACAACAATCGTGATCTCACACGAAGACCGAGAAACACTTCCTACTTCATTCGGTCAATGTAAGTGAACAGAAGGTCAACTGGAACGATACAATAATAACGATAACAATCTAGCCGGAGCTTCGAAGTTGTGTGTTGTGCGCTCAGACTTGAGCGCTGTCGCAGAAGGGGAATTTGAGCTCATGAACAGAAAACCATGGCAAGGCAAAAAGTATTACCTGGCTACGTTTGTGGTGAAAGTAATTATTGCGCCCGCAGACCTTAGGTTTGAGCTATGGTTCAAAGGCATTCGATACAATAGAAGCCATGAGCCGCTGTCGGTAGATTGGGATCCAGCAGGGGCGTCTTTGAGACCTCCTTCTAGAGATGAAGAAGTCGACGGATGGGAAAGCCAGCTGCGATTGTGAGGGAGACTCCTGCTGAATAAATGAGTAGTAATGTAACTTAGCAAGACGATGATCTCGGCATTGGGGATCATTTTCACCTCCAATCAGCATTGTTCCATTCGCTTCCGCAGGTAATTTTGACGTGATCGAGCAGCTGGCCGCATGGATTGAGTTGACAGAGCCCCTTGAGTCGGCGCCGTGAGTATGAGTACTCGCATCTGTCGCGTCGACATCGAAGGAAGAAGCAACCATGATAGCCCCAACATCAACAGTTTCATAATCAATTCCCACGAACGCCGAGTCGAATTGTACATCAATGCAGTAATGCAATCTTCGAAGAAGGGGGGCACTTGCCATCTTACTCAGGGAGAGGCGCGAAACCTGTCGTAACCAAGGCGACAACGAGCCTTCGTCGTGAAATTTGACGCTATAAATGCCGCAGATCCTACCAAGAAATAAGAAATAGAGCGATGATCTAGAACTTCTCGATCATTGAAAAACGGCGATCACGAAGCGCCATTTTTCCATCCACCAAAGATCAAAGCGGGTCCATGATGTCATCGGCTCGGTCCTCCGCGCCCGTAGTCAGGAACCATTCCTTGGTATTTTCCTACTCGAGTAATAAAACCGTGATTTACATCGGCATCCTCGTCCTCACCTCAACCTAAACATCTCAAACCCAATTCACTCGTTCAAAATGCTTTACCATGCGCGCGTCGTCGCCGTCGTCGCATTCCTCATCCCCAGCATTGCATCCTCACAAATCCCTCTCCGGATCTCCCAAGACTACTCCGCCAATTCGCATACCCAGGACTACAAATTCGATCCCTTGCTGCACCTCCCCGGCATAAGTCCCTACTTCGACGCCATTGGATCCGGACTAAATCACCGGGCTCCCGACGGATGCGAAGTAACAGCTGCGTCGTATCTCATCAGACACGCGGCCATCTACGCCAACGACGATGATTATGAGTTGTATATTGAGCCATTCCTGAAGAAACTGGATTCTACATACTCTAGTACGTTGATGGGGAAGAAGAGAAAGGGATGGAGTGGACCGTTGAAGTTTTTCGAGAAATGGGAAACACCAATTGACGACCCCGAGAACCAATTGGAGAAAATCACACCCCAGGGAGTAAAAGACTCCAAGAAAGTCGCCAGGCATCTCTATTCAAGATACCCCGACCTGATACCAACAGCCAAGCGGATCTACGCGGACAAGAAATCGCGAACGCAAGACACAGCCGCCGCGTTCGCTGAAGTATTCCCGCAAGACATCGAGTTAGTTGAGATGCGAAAAAACCGCACCTCATTCCACTCACAAGTCCCCCACAAATCCTGCAAAGCATTCACCAAAGAGCCCGGCAATGACGAGCTGCAGGAATTCCTCGCTCACTACGCACCACTTACGATTGCTCGACTGCAGGCCTACTCGCCCGTGCAGCTGGAAAACTACGATATCATGGGCCTGCAGCAGCTCTGTGGCTATGAATCCGCCATCCGGGGTAAGATATCCAAGATCTGCAACGTCTTCACCGATGCCGAATGGATGGCGTACGAGTATGCTTGGGACATGAAGTACTCCCGCATGGTCGGTCATGGGAATCCACTATCGCCGTACTTGGGCTTTCCCTGGTTAAACACGACATCTGAACTCTTTGCCAAGTTCCACGCACCCAGACACACTGAGTCTAAATCCGATCCTGAGTTGACTCCAGACCCGGAGGTTCCCGACGACGACGGTCAGCGCTTTTTCCTCTCTTTCACGCACCGTGAAGTCCCGCCATTTATTGCGACTGCCCTCGGTCTGTTCAACTCCTCGAATGCGTTTGCTGAGGAATTCCCCACTAATCGCATTAACTGGTCGCGCTCGTGGCGGATGGCTGAGCTGATTCCGTTTTTGGGACACGTGGGCATTGAGAAGTTGACTTGTAGCGGATTGACGGGAGATGATGAGAAGGAGGAGGAGTTTGTGAGGATTATTGCTAATACGGCGCCGAGACCAATTCCTAACTGTCAGGGAGGTCCGGGAGCGAGTTGCGCTTTTCATGATTTTGTAGATATTGTGACGGAGGGGATGGATAAGTATGGGGATTTTGATGGAATTTGTGGGAATGATAAATGAGAAGGTGGGAATAGAGTATAGTAGACTTTTATTGTAGATATATAATGATATATAATAGATTGTTTCACGGTTTCCATCTAGTCGCGGGTGCGTATAAAGAGAGGCATTACTTTGGTGTTATGGCGCGTCGAAGATCTTTCCGGGATTCATAAGCCAGCTTTGTTGAGTTAGTATTTGATATAAAGATAATTAGGAAAGAAGCGCGTGAAAAGGGATATCCAACGAGGAAGCGAAGGGTAAAACGTCAAGAGAAGAGAGACCACCTACTGCGGATCAAGCGAATGCTTCAACTTCTTCATCACACCAATCGTATCCAGTCCAAGTTCCTTCACCAGACATTCCTACGCAAGTCAGCACCTTCCGGTCGACATCCTTTCATGCAAAACCGGACTCCACTTACTTTCTTTCCAAGCCCTATTCCATGCTCTCCCTATTACAAACCATCAATCTTCTATCACATACATCCAACGCACGAACTACTCACCGAACTAGTCCCCTCCATCTCCAATGCTCTATCCAGCATATCGTATACACACTTCTTCACAGCCGCAGTCTCGACCGGGTCATTCGGATTATACATTACTGCCTGATGGAAATTACCATCTCCCACATGCCCAAGAACACTAGAGAAAAGACCCAACTTGCTGGATTCTTGTTTCGAAATATCTAAGTTATGCGCCAGTCAGTATTTATTCGTACTTTGCACGTCGAATGCATACCAATAAGCTCAGCAAATCTCGACATCGGAACAGCGCAATCCGTACTCCAGATCTCCGTTCCCGGCGGTCGCTGCGCCAGCATCGCCCACAAAGCTTCTTTCCTCGCTGACCAAAGCACGGTCTTATCGTGTTCCGTCCGAGCAAATTGAAATGCGCCTCCTTCCCACTGTTTAGCAATCCCTTGAACAATCTGTATATGATCTTTGATTGCTTGCTCTGTGCCAGAAAATCTAGAAGAAGCTATTAGTGGCGAGTCCCTAATTACGAAAAGTGTAATTCGTACTTAAAGAACAGAGTAGGTCGCTCTTCCCACATTCTTCCACTAGTTCCTCCATTCTTATTAATAACTTGCATTTGAACCTCGTCCATGATCTCCATAGCAGCCAACGGTACTCCAGTCCTGAGGATTTTCGTGGCTGCTTTAGCGGCGTTGGCGACCGAGGGGAATGTCACGACAGCGACGCTGGTGGACTCTGGTATCACTGCTAGTTTAAGTGTGATCTCTGTGATCAATCCTAGTGTTCCTTCGGTTCCGACGAAAAGTGAGGTCAGGTTGTATCCGGCGGATGTCTTTCTTGAGGATGTGTGAGTTACGACAGGAATGAAGGTTTGGAAATGCTTGCCTTGGTCTTCTCCTGGTTTTAATGATTGTTCCATCCGCTAGAACCACGGTCAAGTTGATTACCCAGTCCTTCATTGTACCATAACGCATTGCGTTTGTACCACTGTATAAGGTCAGTAAGGGGTATTCTGAACGAAAGGAATTAGTCGGCTACCTGCAATTTGTAGAGACCATGCCTCCTATATGAGCCTGTTTAATGTTAGGTGTCCGATGCTACGCAGGAAAAGAAAGCGATATGTTGACATACTGTTGGACTTGGATCAAGTGGAAGGAATAGCCCAGAATCCTTAATCTTCTCATTCATGTCCACCCAATTTACACCTGGTTGGACGACAATATCCATACTGAATATTTTAGCATTTCGTCATTCAAGAACGAGGGAAGGACCTACTCATCAGGATTAAACTGAACAATCCTATCCATCTTCGCAAAATCAATAGAAACACCTGACCATGGCGTCGATATGTGACCTTCGACACTCGAGCCGGCGCCAAATGGTACTGTAATACTCCAAATCAGCAGTCCAGATTGAACAAATATGTTGGAAAGAGACTTACTCATTGGAACTTTGTATTTAGAGCAAATCTGAGCAACCTTAACAACTTCGTCCGTATTTGCCGGGTACGCAACAGCCACCGGCCTCGTTTTCGAATTCGAAGTCGACCACTCAGAGTAACTATGCCTGAGCAGCTCATCCAAATCGTAACTGACAGACTCATCTCCTAGCTCTTTTGCTATCTCTTGAATGGCCTTGGTTTATCAGTCTTGGGATTAACCACATGTTTATGGCATTAAGAGGTTACCTGAAGCATAATTTTTGGCTCGGCATATTTAATAGGGGTTCCAAATATCCGGTTATTGCTTTGCGTTTGGTATGAGATGTAACTGTATCCAAGGCCAAGAGATACAAGAGCGGACGCAACGGAAGATAAGATAACTGTGGATTTGCTGAAAGAGCGTGGAGTGATGGGAGATGCTTCATGTTTCGGAGATTGACCTACGTCTGAGCGGAAGCGCACGTGGGAGTTCTGCCGGCTTTTATATGCAGTTCGCAGCAAATGTCGACGAAACATGGATGAATTCGCGTTCATCGTACTTGGTTGTGGAAAGCGGGGTTGATGATGGCAGTTCCCCAGGATCGACTGTGGCTAGCAGAATAGAAAGACGCTAGTCTTTCAGTCGAGTCTGAACAAAATCAGAATACTCCCGTCGTACGAATTCTTATCTCGAAAGACTACTAGATTCCGTGATGTTGCTGACAGAGTGCGTGTAGGTACGAAGTACTTCGTTCTTGACGTCGGCTAAAGGACGACAGCCGGCGCTAATGCACCCCAGTCTTGGCATTCGCCGGGTAAAGTGATAGCTTCCGCAAGCCACAAGCTCTAAGTTTTGGTCCGCGATTTAGATGCACAGCTTCATTAAGTACTGCGAATTTCTCGTAAATCACTACTTTATCTGTATTTTACCTGTACTAGAGTCTTCTAGCAAATATAGATCCTCCTTAACGTCTCGCTGGACTAGCAGCTGATTAAAGTGCAGTTTATGATTTCTAACATCACCAATATAACTAAGTTAAATCCATAATGACATCGGCTACTAGGTATAACCTCCGCAATCCAACCAAATTTAGTGTCAACCATATTCGAATGCCTATCTTATCGACGCTTCAATGATCCTTCCCGCCAGGCTATGTCTAAACCCGGCGGTTACGAGAGCCATAAGATCCTCGAGATCCACGATAGCCGCGGGATCGCTCACAGTTACCACAATGATGGCCCCTCGAGGAATCATCACTCCCAGTTCCTATCGCTTCCGAAAATAACCTATCCACCTTCATCTGCATCCTCATACTCTGCAGCGATCTTGCAATACTCAGTCGATCTCTCTCTTCTCGAAGTGATTGGTATGTCATCTCCAATGATGGAATTTCGTAAGCCTGGGAAAATTTCAATATTTCTCAGATCAACCGATTCCCAGGTCTGGTATCCATTGTCTACCACGTTCTTCCCTATACAGTATAGTACTGCATCTTCATGTTGACCCCATTCTTCCGAATTTGTGGTGTAAGGTATTCCAGATCGACGAGTCGATCTTCGTGTGCCGTGATCACGGCTCAGATGATGAGATGACATGGCCGTATAGATGTAGAATATTCTTTTCGGCGGGTGGTGGAGCCTTTGTAGATATCCGAGATATTCGGTTTGAATTAAAGGCTCAGAGTATCGATATTTTAACTTCGCGGTAGAAATGATACATCATTTATACCTTCTACAACCTACACCAACATCACTCTGGCTGTGTTGTCATCCTATGTTGGTGCGGTCGTGAGTCCATATATTAGACCATAACCGCTCGGGGGGATTTAGCGTAGACAGCGTGAATTTGGGTAGCCCTCATCAACGACCTCGCTTCGTGCATCACTATCTAAGGCTCGATGATACATACTCGTAATATGTGGTTAGGTGGACGATGTACAATTCAGTAATGAGAATGAATCAACACGCACAAGAGGTCAGAGTCCTTCACGGACTTGACTCCTGGCAAAGTCATACTGTAACACTAATTGACCCCGAATCCACCGTCTTAATTTTGAACACAACTCTTAATCAATTGCATTATTGGAGGTATATCTTGCCTCGCCCTGAAGCGACAGGTACAAAGCACCCGTCAATCTCGGAAAGGGCTTTAGAAAACGAGTTCATGTTGATACTCATCAACTTACTCGACTTTTCTCCTCCCAAGAGCTTCAGGAATAGCCACACGAGGGTAATGCTTACGGAAGCATGCCTCAAGACTATAATGAAGCTCTTGATAGGAGAAGACAGATTGAGCCTCTTGCCACTGGGCATGTGCCGTTGTCTTTGTCGCTACAGGTGCCAGCTTAGCCTACCTAAGAAATTTCTCACGTATAGTTGTTCCTGCATAGCGGGGTTTAGGTACATATCCCTGGAAAAACTTTTCGAATAAAGCGTTTCGTCGACAATCAACCTCGAGCATGATCTCACGATCTAGAATTTGTAACGCCAATTATTATAGATTGCAACAAGAAAAATAATGAAAGGATGTCGTAAGGCGAAAGTTTTGTACATTATCGTAAGTAAAAAGCGCGATTCGGCTCTAACTTTATAATTTTCACAAGGTTTCCGAGAGAAAAATATTCCAAGGCTGGCTTCGAAATTTATATCCACAATCAAATCACAGAAAAATCAATATAAAAAAGGAAGCCATGGGTAAAAATAAACGCCTAAAATCCAATCCCAAAAAGAGCAACAAAAGCCGCGCCCACCCAACACCTTTCTCCAAACCCAAAGGAATCTCCAAATCTGCAGCCCCTCCATCTACCAAGCCCGGCAAACCCACGACCAGCAAACCCAACCAACACACCACCCCAACCATCCCCTTCTCCCCGCGCGACACCATCCTCCTAATCGGCGACGGCGACCTCTCCTTCGCGCGCTCTCTAATATCCCACCACAAAACCCAGCATCTAACCGCCACCGTCTACGAAGACTCCCCCGCTACCCTGCGAGAAAAATATCCCCATGTGGACGAGAACATCCAAGTGATTGAGGACGGGGGCAGGGCTATAAAATATGGCGTCGATGCGACGAAGATGAAGCCTTGGACCACGGGCAAGAATGGGCGCGGGGACGGGGTCATGGATAGGATATTCTTTAACTTTCCGCATGTGGGTGGGAAGAGCACGGATGTCAATCGTCAGGTTAGGTATAATCAAGGTATGTTTTGCTTCTCTTCTTCATATCAGACCCAGCGAGCGCATGCTAACTTTCCAACCCCCCTCTCAGAACTCCTCGTATCATTTTTCCAGCGCGCGCTCCCCTCTCTGTCCCCGCGCCACGGCGCATCGATCATAGTAACGCTGTTTGAAGGGCATCCATACACATTGTGGAATATACGGGATTTGGGACGGCATGCGGGGTTGGAGGTGGAGAGGAGTTTTAGGTTTCAGGCGGACGCGTATCCGGGGTATAGGCATGCGCGGACGTTGGGGGTGGTGAGGGG
>LLKJ01000617.1:0-32517 GCA_002242865.1 Clarireedia sp. CPB17
ACCGTACCATACTATACCGTACCATACTATACCGTACCATACCATAACACACCCAATCATATCACAATATCACACTGTAGATAGATAATTACATCCCATATACACACATATACATATATACACACATACACATACACACACATACATACATACACACCTACACACAACCCCGCAATCAGAAAATCAGAAAAACTTCATACACATACACATACACATACACATACATATACATACACATCTTCTATTTTGACCAATAGACTAAACTAAATATCCCTACATCTAACATTCATCCCATGTGATCCGAATATCTCGCCCCGTCCCGTCCCAATCCTATGCACAACAATGAAGAAGAAGAAAAAGATGCGCTCGCTGCCCGCATGCGATGAAAGTAATCCAACAACTCAACTCCTCTACATCCTCCCATGTTCCGTTTCTGCTCAGTACAACTTAACCATCCATCTATCACTCCATATCCATGTCCCAAATGCACTATCCTGTCCTCCCAATCCCCTCCTTAACCCGTCACCCTCCTAACCCACAACCCCGTCGGCTCATAAGCCGCATTCTTATCCCTCCTCTTCCACGCCCGATGCAACTTCAACCCGACCTCATGTTCCTCCTTCCGAATCTCCGCCTCCTCCTCCCTCAACCCCTCAATCTGCGCCTTCTCCCTCTCCCTCTTCCTGCGCACCTCCTCCGTCATCACAATCCTATCCACGGGCATCAACTCCGTCATCGCCTTAATACTCCTCTCGATATTCTGTCTCCTATGCGCGAGGGCCTCCAGCCTCGCCTCTAGGGTACTAATCAGATCATGGGACTGCGCTTCGGCGGGAGTGTTCGGGAGGGATTTCGTATTCGAGAAAGAAGATGTGCGTGGCGGGGGCGCGATAGAAGAGGTCATACTGATGGTGATGGGGGATGAAGAATTAACTGCTTTTCGAGTGACGGATTGGGAGTTGGAAGAGGGAGTAGGAGAATCGGGGGCGACTTTGGGGCGCTTGCGGTTTAGGATTGAGGGGCCTTGCGTGGTAATGGGGAAGGCTTGGATGGGCATGGGGGGATGCATGGTTTCTGGATTCGTCAGATCCAGGGATGGGGCCCGCGTGGATTGTGTGGCTTCGGATGTGGCTCGAGTGGAAATGCTGAATCGCGAGGGAGGTTGTACATATGGTTCATTGGGATCGATCGATGGGAAGGAATTCTTGAGAGCTTCACGGAAGTTGCGCTCGATAGTACCGGTGGAGTCCTTCTGTGCATGTTTGTAGTGGTTCTCTGTGGAAGTGTAATCGTGGAAGTCCTGAGATACATAATCTGAGTGAGATAGTTGAGATGGTTCCATAAAGGTTTGCGGGCTGTTTCGGCCGCCTGATGATTGTCCTGCATTGACAGAGAGCGTTCCAGGTAGATCCAGGTATGATGATGCTGATTTTGTTTCACTAGCAGGACTTTGGGCGGATGATGCAGGGGTGTTGGTGCGGGGTGTAATGCGCTTTTCGCTTCTTGGCGGTATTTTAAGGGGTGGCATATCGTAGTTGTCTGTAGGTGTAGGCACAATTGCGGTGCGTCCTGTTGCTCCTTTCCACTCCGGTTTCTCTATCGGAGCATTATTCTTCAACTTGCGAACACGCTCGCCAAACGACATCTGAGTTTTTGGAGCTGCACTTATTATGGACGTGTTGCCCATTTTGCCGATTAGCGGATGTACGGGTGCTGAAAATTCTCCAGGTTTGACGGATTGTGGTTTTCCCTTTTCACTTGTGGTTTGTTCGCCAGAATATGGATCCCATCTGACATCGGCAGTCTTTCTACCTTTCGGTCCCTCGCCAGCATCTTTCCGGGCCAGTAGGTTTGCAGCGGCAGCAGCAACTTGATTCCGTCTTTTCTCTCTTCTCATGACCGGAATGCTGCTCGATGGCGGCTTCAATCTAGAGTCGGAGTTCTCATCTTCTCTCGTCTTTCCAAATCCGAGACGTGAGACGTCCGGGATCTCGTCGATTGGTGAGACTTCATGATCTTGGTATCGATTTGCATTACTGTTTGCTAGAAGTCAGTTTCCACCACGCAAAGAAGTAAAAGTAAGAATGAACGCCGTAGAGAGTATCGAAGTTGGCAATGGCCGCACATAGCATATAGCATTTCCCCACTGGTGTCTGCCATAAAACCAAAAACTCTCTCAGTGTCCAAATAAATTGCACAACATACCTTCGATGGCCATCAAGTTCGGGAGAACTTGGTGGAGAGATATCTGCTGTATCAGGCGTCATGGGTTTCGCATATGTATTGTAGGGGAATTGGTCATTGAAAGTATTTGGAGACTGCTGTGAGTATACTGAAGATACCGGTCTATCGTTGTGAGAATTCTGGCGTGAATGCATTGGAGGAACTACACTACTGTGGTAACATTAGTATATGTTTCCCAGGGTAAGATATTTATTGGTCGAAGATTCATGGAGCTGAAGCATAAGCTGAGCAACCATAACCCTCTCCCAATTTCCCTTCGTCCGCAAACTTCCAGGCCAGCCTCAAGATAAGAAAGTCACAAGACTTACAATGGAAGAAGTGGTAGTCCCTTTGGTGCGTCGTCTCTCTTGGGTCTGGGCGGAGGGGGACCAGAATGCGGGATCTCCATATCGACATTTAATCCCCCCACAGCCCCATAGGATTTCTCGAAAATGGTCGTCTCGACAAGTACCGGCTCGCTGATGCTCGACTGACGTGCGCCGCCATTTTTCGGAGGGTTCAGACGCTTCCACATTATGCCTCCCGTTGTGCCAGAATAGTATGATCGTCGCTGGGGTCCGTGATCTTGACGGAGGAGATCTTCGTGGTCGTGCCGCAAGATTATTTAAAGGGCCTTCAAGGTCCTGAGCCGAGGGTAGATTTGTATTCTCGAAAGATTCGGGGGATCTAGAACTTTTGTAGATATTGCTGGGGAATATCTGGGGGCCTGATATGTATCTCGTGTTCTCTTAAATTATTGGAAGGATTGTAAGAGGATGGCGGAGGGCTGTGTAGGCTGTATGTAGTAAGTGGTGATGGTGGTAGTGTTTTAATTGCGCGACTGTGAGAGAAAGGGTGTATTGGAAGTAAACAAATAATATTACTATGCTTTCGTAGAAATGCCTTTGGGGTGATTCAAGACGCTTGGAGAAGTGTAGAAAGCAGTGCGTTTATGAAGAAACGTTTGAACCAAACCGGATGATTCCGAGAATGAGTGAATGGATATTATGGTCGTAGCAACAGGTAGTAGAGCTGTTGTCGACAACTTTGCATCGGTAGAATGAATGAGTGGCTGGCTCAAGATGACCAAGAAAGAATGAGCGTGTCGCCGACAGCCAATGAATGGACAGAACCACAAAAAGATGGAAATGAAGCTCTGGAGCTGTCAAGGGAGGGATGAAATGCTTCGATGAGAAAGAATGGAGAAGTTCAGAGTGAGAAGTGGGCTGATTGGACTGGGCCAGGGCAGGGCAGCATGGACCAGATTTATTCAAGCTGATCGGAGGAAGTAACACACATCATTCCACTTCACATCAATATCAACCAGTGCTGAGCGCAAGAAGGAAGCATTTTGATACTGCACAGTGCGGCGCGTCCAGTCTTTTCTTTTTGTTGGCCTGCACGTAACTTAGCGGCAGCGTACCAAAGTACAGTCTCGGTAGATTACAGGCACATCTGCGCTCTAAAATAGATACGTCAATAGCTCGTTTCATCGTCTTAAGGTACTTGAGTAGTGGAGAATAGCCTATAATCTTGGGGTATGCTAACCGTTATTGTAGATCGCTTCTCCGCTGTTTGCCCGCTGATTTGCTGATGGGCGAACCTTTCACATGTACTTTAGTATGTCTGCAGGTTCAACGAACCCTTATATATGAAGCCTCATATAAGTTAACTATTCATCTCCAATGGGCGTCAATGCAGCAGCAGCAATAATCCGTTACTTCTTGCCCTCTTTGACCCCACCACCAATATCACCCCCAATATCACCCCCAGCCGTGTCGACCTGCGTATTCGGTGATAGTGCAAAATTCCGAAAAGGGGCATTGTGTGATGCGAGGAAGGATGGGAAGGATGAATAACATTATTTCCAATACTTCTATCACTCCATCCTTCAATACTCATTCACTTTTTCTCCCTTCCCTTCACCTTACTGTACTTCAGAGACGGTTATGTAAGTAGACGTCGCTTCCGAACTTTCGTTCCAGCATCCAAGCCCTATCGTCATCTTCCGTGTCTCTCATGTTTCATCTCGTTATTCCACCGTTTCATCGTTTCAACTTACGAGGACAAGGGCCCCTTTCTGCCCCCAACCATCACAAGTAAACCTCCGCGGAGATTGGCGTACTATTATCCGTCATGATTTATGGGTCCATTGCGGCTATCAATTCCGAGATGCAGCGCTTCGGAGCCGAGGTCTATGGGTCCATCGCGTCGTCGATTCCAAACTACTATCGGAGCCGAGGTTTATGAAATTAATGGATAACCTCGCGTCTTCCCTAACTAACATGGCGAAACATTCTCAATTCTCGCCATGACTGCACCCAAGCCGCTGTATGTCTTCGCCCCAATACCAGCCACGACAGCAGAGCACTTCTCCTCACAACCATGGTGTAAAGCCCTCCTTTCCGACCCCACCCTCTGCCCATTCAAAGCTCTCCAGCGAATCCCCAAACCGCATTCTGGTGACACATTTATGAGCATCGCGCTGAACACCGCCGAGACGATCAAAGAATTGCAGCACTTCTACTCGCCGCCTTCTGCCAACCGCACTTTTGGTGAAACGCTGCACCTCATCAGTCTGGGCATTCATGTAAATGGGCATGTCGATACCTGCTATGGGGGATTTGTCGGGGTGTTGTTGGATGATATGATAGGGTGTGCGGCGGGGACCGCGAGACCAAAGGAGAAGACGACTATGACGGCGTATCTGAATATTACGTATAAGAAGCCGATTAGGACACCGTCTATTGTGTTGGGGAGGAGTTGGATAGAGAGAAGAGAAGGGCGGAAACTCTTGGGAAAGCGACGATTGAGGACGGTGAGGGGAATATTCTGGCTACGGGGGATGCCCTGTTCATTATTGTGGAGGAAGTGAAGCCGATGGCTAAGCTGTGAAGGATGCCGGAATGACATCGACGAACCGAAGGTAACGGCACGTGGATCCGACGGTCTTCTCACCGGCAATCAACGACTTAGCAAATCATTCAGCATATCGTCAGCGATATGTCTTGTAGATGCGAACCGAGATATAGAGGCTTTTAGACGCTCAAGCAACATAGATTGGAGTTCAGGATAGACGATAGATATAGAGATAGAATGATATACCCTAATTAGAAACCGCCCATCGACTATTATCGAGCAGTTCTCATCACGGAAAGGACTAGGTGTTTTTACCACCGGATACCGGACTTGTATCTCCAATCGAATCGGTCTGCCAAGATGCAGGGAGAGTTGGGATACCTCCAAATGGCCATTCACGAGATCTGAAATTCTAATCTGGAAAGTAGAAAGTCGTTCTAAAGTACGGGATGATACATATCTACTAGTTAGTAGGTAAAATTCGAATTCTGTTGGTCAAACTTCTTTTGTTTGATTCATCTCGAATCTACTCATCCAATGTTACGATTTCTGATTCCTTCTACCTATGAAATTTTCGCATCTTCGTTCGGTACTGGGCTCTTGTACATTTTATTTTGCCTTCCCTTCGTTTGCATGTTTTGTATCTCCACTAGATTTACCTTTCTCCATTTCCTTCGCGTTCTATCTTCCCTAGTGTGTTACGCGAAGTCGCTATATATCTCAACTCTATGCACATAACGAGCCAGATGGTATCAAGGGAGAGTTCTCGGTTGGGAAGGGGATATGTGTATAGGCAGACAAGAAGGGAGTGCCTTCTTCGTACTTTATAAACTTGCAAAAGAAAAGTAGAGGCAGATGTTAAATTTCCTGTCTCCAATGAATCTTCCAGTCCACTATCATTACCACTCTCAAACTCAAATACAAGCCATACTAGGACTCACCACAATGCTGTCTGACTCCGATTTCGAATTCAAGCATCGCGCATTATCAGGTGATGGTGCGAACGTGCGTGGTCGTTTATCGTGGGCTAGATCTTGGGGAAGTTCTCATAGGTTGTATTAGATTAAATTAGATCAGACCATTGATTAGATTATCGATGGAGCACTAAAGCTGCGAGTTGCTGCTGGAAATGTGAGTCTCGCTTTGTTTTTGCATTTGCTGCCTAGAGTGAGGCTGAGTAACATATTGCCCGATAACCTCGAAGACTTGGTGTGAAGCAGCCATATAAACCACAATAGTCACTCTCTCAGGAGTGGCGTCACTTTTGGGTTCACACTTGGGCTCTAGGAAAGTGTAACGTATTTGTCAATTGATGGATTCATTTCGGAGTAGTTCTCTCGAATGCATGATGGTTCCAGATATTATATCGAACTCATACCGGAAAATTGAGCCTATTTACGAATCCGGTGATGCAACTTTCGAAACTCGACCGAGTAGCCTACTGTAGTCGGTTTATTGCTTGCGCGGAGAAGGTCGGATGGGATTGATGGAGCGGGATCAATGGAAACCAGTCAATTACATACCGCAAGATTGGGCGTAGCTTGTTTTCAATACTGTCAGCAGATACATATCACCATTATTGGCTCTGGGTCTAAGGAAGGTCCTCCAGAGTGCAACTCGAAGATCTTTCAGTAACGTCGATGTAGCGAATGCCCTCAATAATCGATTAAATATCCTTGGAAGCAGTGAGCGTATCAATCTCAACAGTCTTAGATTCTTGTCCAGTTTTCTAATCTAATCATTGTCTTTCCATAATCATTCTAAAATTCAAAACAAACATCCATAACTCCACTTTGCACGTCTCCGTCTTTTGAGGTGTAAGTCCGAGCATCCAAAGACGACGGAATAAAAATACCAGCTTCTCAATTGACGCTGGCCTGTACGAGTAGAAAGAGTCATGTATCTATCTATCCTAGCTGTCAAACATCTTCATGCCCAACCTAAGCCTATCCTAACTCCATTTAACCGGTCGTTGACTTTGGATTACGTATTTCGTGGATGCTGTCATTAGGATGTTCCTTTTTGAAGCCCTTCACATGGTCGGTGAGGAGATGGTACAATTGGGGGATTCCCCCAACAGTCGCCATTGGTGTTCCCGCTGGCAGGTCGATTCTAACTATATTCCTTCCATATTCTTCATATTTTTTAATTTCCATATCAGATCCTATACTAATCTGACGCTCCTTGCTCAATTTTTTGATCGATTTGATGAAATCATCCTTCAACTTGGTATCCTCGAAGCCGCACCCGACGAAGTGATATTTGGTGATCTCTGGCCTGTGGGCATTCTGTCTAGGACGATGCTCGTCGTCGTTACGACTACGGCTTTGGGGCTGGTTGGTCTGCGACGTGGAGCTTGAACGATCCTCCCTAAGTTTTCTGTTGTGCGTGCCGGAATTGTCACTACCAGATTTTTGGCCAGGGAGCTGGTGACGGTCATCTCTGTGAGTCTTCTTCTTCGCAGGCTTCTTATATGTGGTTGTGCGTGGGGACGACATCAGAGGCTCGCGATATCTCGATTATAAATATTTATACGAAATTGTAAGTGACACTGACACACGGATGCCAAATCGTTGCCTTGGGTTCTTCTTAATCGATATGCAGTGAGCTGTATGTCTGCTTAGGTACAGAAGGAAAAGAATAAGACACAATGAACTGATGAGCTTGAGATTCAACAACTACAAACAATTTTATATTCAGGACCGGAACTTTGTGGTGGCCAGTCGGGGTCTCCGGTCAAGATTTTCTCAGTACGTAAATGGCTGACCTTTTCGGATGACTAAATCGTCGTCTATTATCCTCCACGGATTCTTAGCGTCTAATCCCAGGTCGAGGAGGTTACAGCGAGACCACAATATAACAAATTTAGAGAGGATTTCACGGACCTTCTGGTGGGCCAGAGTAGAATTTTAATGTGCTTTAGTTCGAAGTAGTAGAGAGTGAGAGAAAGGGTGGAATACAGAGATTTATTGTTCTTATATTCTATATCGTGCGATCATCTTTTAACTCAAAATCAAATCCCTTAACGCCTTATTCGTATGCTCCTTAAATATCAACACATATACCACTTATTTAGAGATTATGTCTCGTAGCTTTTCTAAATTCTTTCTGCATGCCTTTTACCCAATCATCCCGGTAATCAGCTATATACCCACTAGAGGGTCTTCTCATCTTCGTCATCGAATGGGTTAGGTAGTTTTTGAATACCACTACCTGGATACCTATCAACAAACGTCTTGACAGCCAACCATACGTAGGGTACTCTAGTGAACTCATCATAATATCCTTTGGGTGTCCCGTCATGCACCATAGCATTTTCCGGCAGTGTTATCTCAATAGTATGGGCCGATTTCTTATTTATTATAGAATAAAAATCATCGATCACCGGGTCAAACTGTCTTTCCAGTTCTTTGATGAGTTTGTCCTTCATTTTAGGATCTTTGAATCTGTACCCGATATAATAACAATCTCTATATGCCCACTGCTTGTGCTTATCATTGAAGGGGAGTTTTATTTCCCGAGATCGAGATCCAGCTCCAGATCTAGAGGAGCTTGCTTGGCTTCGTGGTATCTGCTGTTCACTTTTTTTCTTTGGAGGTTTAGACGGGTGGCTTTTACTGCTTATGTGATGACTGAAGCGGCCTCTATGAGTAGATTTAGTGTCCTTGATCTTCGCTGGGTCTTCATCGGGGGGGAGCCTTATCCAACCGCTAGGCATATTGAATGAAAGAAGTGATCTCAGACGCACTATTGCAGATTATTCTTGAACAGCACGGGACTTTATTAGATGTCTAGTTGAAGTTTTCCAAGATGATGTAGAATGAAAACTAATAGACGACAAGTGGAAGATGAAGTGGGAAACTGATGTTTTCATATGTAGACCGGATAACATCCAAACCCTGGAATGTATATTGACCATTTCCGCGAATCGATAGTGGTCATTATCTGGTCACCCAGGCCTCTTTATGTAAAAACAACGTTCTCGGGCCACAAGACGTACCGTCACCAACCTCTACGCGTTTTTGTCGTCTAATTTGAGGCTGAGTTGGAAATTTCGACGTTTGGGTCACATTATCTCCTAGAATCTCTGACCCTTTCGAAATTCGTCGTGTCGTGACTCGTTTGAAGTGCATCTCCTAGTGCTTCCTGATTTAGCACTCTTTTTTGACAGCAAAGCTTTCTCTGCATCAGATACTCCATGCACAGCAGGGTAGGCCCGGTAGGATACCTGAGTAGGCCTACTTTCAATATGCACGCTGGAAGATGGTAATGATGCATGAACTCCCGCCAGGTTACTTGTCCACAACCACTCATTTCTTCACTTCTTCAGGGATAATTAACTAGTTAACCTGGACGGCTCATAGCCCTCTCCATATACTTGGGATCTGGCGGCTTATTCTGCGTCTAGCATCTTCAGCTGTAGCTGCAAATAACGAGAACACTATGCACTATTACATGGTCCTATAAGTCGGGGTTGTTATGTAGTTGCGAAACTATCACTACCCAAAGCACGTCATCCTCCCCCACTTGAGATAGCAAGATCATCATGGATTCATGTCCTATCGGGTTGGTGACCATGGACATGCAACCACCCATGGCCTGCCAATAATCCTACTACTTTCTTGTATGCTTCACCTCTCTATTTCTAGTGCAGCTGTATCTGTCATTCCTGTAGTTCTGCACTCACATTGAAAGCTATGGGCCAGCACTTTATCGAGGGTAGTATAGTTCGTTTATATAAAACATACATAAGGTGACCGGTGAAGGATCATGCTACTCTTGCATTCACAATTTCGGATCATTGATGTCACTTCTTCCTATCTTCTACTCTGGTGTCACATTCTGACATTCATAGCCGCAAGATAACCAAGCATCTAGAAGGTGGTTTCGCCCTCTCATATAACGCTAATCGTTGATAGCTCCAAGCCATCCACTATTCCCACCGCAAACGACTTAAATCTCGAATCAATAGATTCAAAAAGTTATTCCCAATCAGCAGGATCGCAACCCTTGGCATTTTGGATGCCTTTCATATAAAGGGAATCAGCTCTAGCACTCATTAGTCGACGGATAACTTGCTATATTACGAATCTCCAAAATATACCTTTGTTTTCTTTCCTGGTATAGCGACAACTAACAAGGTGGGGGAAGATATCTATCGCAAATAACTACTCTCGCTCCTCTCTTTAATACCGGAACCAAGTTGCTAATAATTTTGGCTGCGTACTTATCTGACTAATCGTATAGTATATTAGCAAGGAGATAGATATCCGTACTCTTAAATGGCTGCTCCTGGAAAAAGTCATACACTATAAAGCTTAACCTTTCTTGTAAATCATAAGTTATCTCTATACCTTTTACTACCTCGAGCTGATCCTATACTATATACTTGATCTTAGGTAGGAATCGTAATAGATCCATAGCAACTATACCCCTAGCACTACCAATATCGACCAAGAGTCCTTCGGTATAATCACCCCAAGAAAAACTTTCTATTATATACTATATACTTTCACTTAGCCTTAATTTCAAGAAACTTATTGCTCTTCCCATTTGTTACGCCCGTCGTATATCTGCAGAGATATATTTCATTATAGGGATATCAATCCTATTAACGAGTATATATCCAGTCTTGTTAAACTCCTAGGATCCTAGCCACTTGATCATCGTATCTATAAGTTTAGTTGATATTAGAAGTATTTCTTCGCTTATAAACCCGATGAAATCTTCTATAGGAGGAATCTCAGCAAGTGCGTAGGACGAAGCGGTATATATAACCATACTAGGAGATAGTTCGTAGAAGATATAGAAGGTTATTGCATAACGTATTAAGCTCCGTACATCATACTCAGGAATCGAGCATACTTGAGCGATCTTGCTGAAGGTGGAGGTGCTGGTTGGGGGGAACGATTTCGCGCTGAAGGTTGGAATGTCAGCCATTCAGTGAACAGTAGGGTTATGATGAAACAAGCAACAGGAGCTGTACTTCCAGTATACGAGCTAGCAATATATTGCTGCTTACATGCCGAAGCGTTGGAGTGCTGTCACACTTATCCAAGAGTTAGGCTGCAAAATAATCTATTAGCATCGAGATCTTTGACCTAAGGTATATAAGACCGCACAGATGGAACCAGTGACTCTACTAGGCCTAGCATAAGTGCCGTGAGTTCATCAGAGGCCCCAAGAACAGCATCTCTGGAAGCTTGAATATCGGGTGGTAGAGAAAGTCTGGGTGGATAGGAGGGATCGAAAGATAGAGAAGGAAGATTATTCAATATGAGGTAAGCATCGACTTTGCTTGTTTGTTCGTGGATAATGGAAACTAGCTCAGCTATCCTGGTATTGGGAGCCATTTGGGCGCTATTTAAAGAAACCGGCGGTATTCTTATTATTGGTATATTCTTTCGTGATATCGAAGTAATCTTTGAAGGTTAAGAGCTTTTCTTAGATTAAATAACCTCGATAGGATTGCGATCCTATCGAATCCGCAACACTCGTACGAAGAGTTTCTGGAAAGATTATCTACTGTAGAATTCAGTATCAATCCCGTGTGGGGTGTCATGAACAAACCAGTTGCAGCATGTTGGAAGTGCAGTTGGATGACCGTGCCGCACACGTCAAGGAGTCAAGACCAATCGCTACCTTGGATTTGAGTCTGTGTGAAATTGCTGCCCGCATTCAGAGAACAAAGCCTCGGCCCATTTTGTTGTCGTCCATTCTATTCCTTCTTCGCTTTTTACCTGGTCTTCCTTTTATGGCCCGCGAGACAGGTGGGTCGATCTCTCCGGGGTAGAATATCAGGCCGACAACAATGCCTCAAAGACAATTGGACAATGAAAACATGATAATGGTTTAAAGCATCTGGGATATTTATTCGACAATAGTAAACAACTATAGTACATTCCAAATCGGCTTGTTTTTTCTATCCTGGAGAGGTCGGTGCATTTAATTTTTGAGGGGCACATTGGTGCATTCAACATCATGATTTTTAACCCTACCGTAGAAAATACTGGCCATTTTTGTCAAGAAGACGAATCGCGCCCGATAGAAGCACGACTGAAATAGAGAACTTGCCAGCCCGCGCGTCCCTGCACTAGCGTAGTAGGTGCTGAGTTGTATCCGACTCAAACGAAAATTCTTGAGGACGAAGAAGATAACGGTCTACATTGGTATCATTGAGCGTCGATACACCGATTCAGTCATTAGTTATACCGGTTAATCTCGGTCGTCATCGTATAATGATATGTCCATGGCATATTCATACGTCAATTTCTTTTGCAATTGTATATATTCTATCCCCTCTTATATAATCTTCCAATCAGAAAGAGAGAAGCATGGACGTGACGAATTCCACTCACGGATAAGGGTCGACGTCGGTGATGTATGTCATTCTTAATTAAAAAGGCTCCACGGAAGCTTCTAGCTAATTTTCATTTTAGCGAATATTTAAGTGGTTCACCAATAAAGAAAACTCCATTCGACGATGAGGTTCTTTGACACTCTTCTCGAATACCCAAGAGAGCTTTCTTGGTGGTCCCCATCTACCAACAGCTCGCGGCTCTGGTTTTACTGCATTATCCATTTCCGCTGCAACCCCCGTTCGAAGGTCCTCCGGACCCGCGCTGCACGTTGTTGTTGTTATAACATCTAGCTCGAGTCCAAATAGGTGACTTGAACCTAAATTCCTGTCAGTGGGTAGTGAAGCATCATGGGTATAAGTCTTACCAGGCGTGCCATTCATACCCATCCTTATCCGCCTCATCCTAATACTCAAAGTTCCACCCTGTGAGTCCAAGCCCGAAACAACTTGTGGAATTTGGTCGCAGGGATGATTGGCCGGAATCCCAAGTCGCCTAGCCTGTACCATAGATGTCATATTGGTCAAAAAGAACTTTGTACCAGCTTTTACATTTCTGCTGAGGGTATGATATGACTGGAAAGGGACGATTCGTTCTTGTTATCGAGATGCTGTAGGTATAGCTGCCTTCCACAAGTTCACCTCCAAATTTCCAGTTCATTGGATTGCCGGGGTCGTTACCGTCACATCCATCGAGAATGAAATTGACAGCCTTGTTACATTGATCTTCGTTGAATGCCGTTGCATCGTTGGAAAGTGAAATCTTAAATGTGTTCTCGTCCAAAGTTCCCCTGTTGTAAGTCTTTGAGTACTCCCAGTTTTTAGTATTGGAGGGGTAGTTCGACCCAACTTCGCTGCAGAATGCTGCGGTATTCGAGTATAGTGCATAAGAACTAGCGTATGCCTTTGAACCCTTCGTTTGATAGCAGGTGGGACCCGTGGATACCTCACAGATGGGAGCAGATATTCCGAGAGCTTTGGAGCGACCTTCACGAACAGCATTTAAGACGAATGAAGCTATAGCCTCGTGACCCAGCTCGTTCGGGTGGAAAATCTTCCCGACGCCATCTCCACCAAAATGATACAAAATAAAGTTTCCAAGAGAGTCTTTGGGACACTGAGGTGCTGTGATGTCTCGCGATTGCATTTCAAGGCTCATTTCCGCCCCGTTCCACAAAGCTTCCTCTACGGTAGCAATATCATTTATCGTCTGATTCTGCACGATATTCCAGCCGTCTCTCTTTTTGAGTCCGTGATCGGGAGGTGGTCCCGTGTCGAGCTTGAAGAACATTACATTCTTATTTGAAGGATTATTAGGGTTTGGTGAGGCTCCAGGCTGGCAAAATTGTCCCTTCATCGTAGAGACCCAAGAATCCCAATTGCTGCGACCAAAGTCATTCTGAAAACATTTGCGGTTTCAACTGCCTTTCTCAAGGCAGCATTCGTGTTTTCAACCAAGGTGTTGAGCTGTTTCCGAATATCTGTGGTCAAGGGAGAAGGGTTGGACGAATAAGGCCAATTCCAATCTTCCTGGGCACAATCGTCGTTCTCAACATTGAAATATTTGGCATAATAATTAAAAACAACTACTCCTCCTTGATTGATTTTCTCGTCCAATGACTCTAGTAGAGTTTTGATGTTTTCCACGAGATAAGTGTCGATACCCGTCTGAGCATAGCTGATTCTTTCCTGGCAACTGCTTTGGGATCCTCTTGGTGATACAACGCATTGGCCAATAATACTCGCCTAGAGACAGATGAGATATCAGTTTCAGACGCATAAGAAAGGATAGATGTGATTTTTCTTACCAAACATAGATCATTTCCCCCAGCTGTCATCACGACGAGATCCTGACCAGAATCTAGAGCTTCGATCTGGCCCGCGATACCTGTAGAAGTGTCTCCGGAACAAGCCCAGTAAGAGAAATTATCAACGCTAAGGCCAAAGAACCGGTTCATGATAGCAGGATACCCGTAGTCGTATCTTGAACATGTCACGTCGCTCTTACTTGTGCTGTACAGGTTTCCAGAACCAATAGCAGCTGTGAACGAGTCGCCAATAGCTGCCCATTTCTAATTAATGTCAGCATTGAGTTGAGAATGAGATACTATAACCAACTTTTATCCAACTAAAGTCATCATAGCTCTGAGAATGTACAGCATTTGCTTGTAGCAAAATCAAACTCGACGGCAGCAGAAATTTGTACAGCATTCTGCTTATTGGCACCCAGATCAAGCCTAATGAAACGAAAACACAATAAGGACAGACAAATATGAAAATTAGAATGGCGGAAGCTGGGAATTCAAAGAGGACGAGTATAAGCAGGAAAAATGACTAGGGTGCCCATTCCGAGGTAAGTTATCCGTAGATAGTGAGCTTATTGGCGCCATATGCGTCGTTATTTCCATCTTCCGAGGTCATGTAGGTCAGCACAGAGAAGTCGTTTGGACTGTACGTCGAGCCTTGTCGTGGTTCACCCCTCCCGAAGGTCATGGGGATACAGTCTGAATGCTTATCCTTGAACAACACAATATAACCACAGTATCCACATTTTGATCACATTCAATTTATATGCATATTCTGCGCCGTGTGAACCAACTAAGAAGTCCCTCACAGAATCACAGCTCTTCATTAGAGGGCTGACATATAGCGCTTGAATACTTCCGCCGTAAATGCCAACCAATCGGCCGGAGAAGTAAATTCGATAAGCCCATAGTCACATCTCCATAGATAATAACGCATAACCGTTATAGTATAATGCTCCGTAAAATGTGAGGAAAAAACTGGGGGGCGACCCAAGCAGTCGGTACCGATATTACTATCGCAGGAAACAGTTGCGATTAGTGGCGGCACGGCAGTAAGCCGGCTAGGAGGTGCCACAAAGCTTACCTCGCTTACTTATAAGCGCGGCAAAAGCTTGCCGAAGATTAGCCCCGGAATTCCCTAGATGACGACCCCCAAAGAGTTTTCATATATGCACCTAAAATACTGTACTATTGAAGTACGTTGGGTCTAAGTTGTTGGGCCCTGCAAGTACAAAGGAGAGGGATGTAAGACACACTTTTGGTACAGGAAGATTACTAGGCTGCAAAATTAGATTGTGGGTTTGTGGTCCGGGTTACTCTCCTGAACTACTTTTGTTTGCCGAGGTTCATCTCCGAGCAAGCTTTTGCTTGATCAGACGACTGTCTATCCTACCTGCAACCTTTTGAGGCCAGCTTCATTTGATGTTATGTTGCACAGCTGGTCGGCCGATTTCTAAACTGTCAACCTACTGAAGTAAACATTCTAGCATACTAGGCCAAATGGAGCAGCTAGGGAAGGACCTAGCTCCTGTCCATCACAAAGCACAAGCCGCCAACAATCATCTGAAATGTGCAAGTCTTCATGGATTTCATAAATTTAAGATTCAGCCCTATCTAACGTTTTGTTTATCCTTCGTAATAAGAGGAGGTACATGTAGCTTAAGTTGCTCAGCTGCTAGTTACCGGTGAAGCAACCGGTCATGCCGTTGAATGCGGATTGAAATGAACTGCAAGCCTGCCAGGAAAAGCAAGGTGTTGGTCGTACGGCAGTGGCAGGATATAATCTATTCATCTAAAGAAGTGCGGGTCAGCGAACGACCTGCATAGAAATAATTGATGAAATCAAGGAAAACGTTTTCCTCTTTCTACTTAAACAAGTCTCGCGACGCTCGAGTTACTTGTCACAATGAACTTTCGAGTACGTGAAAGAAAATTTGAGAGGTCACTCACTGTATCTATATCAAGCGCACTTGGCTCTTTATTATAGCTTATCTCAACTCCATTCTCCAGTGTGTAAACAATCGCGCGAGACGCTCCGGCACCGATACCTCCGGCATTGGATGGGTACATCATGATAGATTTAATGTCCATATCAGGATTACCGTCTGAGCTGCCGCCACTTATCGTTGGATTAACGACAGGTAAGATATCCTGAGCGCTAAAGTTTATGGAAGCTGCTGCTGCTCGCTTCGTGCATAACGTGTTCTGGGAGATTTCACTCTCCCCTGCCACCTTCTCCTAATAGTCGGCGAGATTCTTGCAATTAAAAATAAACTTGTCAGTCTTTCCGCTGCCATCGTAAGTAGAAGTCCATAAGTCCCGACGTTGATGTTCGTGCAGGAGCCCAAAGGCATGGCCAATTTCGTGGGCATAATTCGCAATTGGATCTTCCATTCCACTGCATGGTATTGTGTCAATATACTATTCGAAGTTTTTTCTTCCATCAAGCCACTGAAAAGGGGGACTCTGGCGGAGATTCCACTCACATTGCTGTGCTTGGATTTAGGATCATATATGGGCCTCGGCCATTCTGGTTCCTTAGCTGTTTGCCCAAGGACGTGAGCAACTTGGGAGTTGGGGAAGCACTAATAGTCTATTGTGATCAAAGTCAGCAGGTTCTATTGAGAGAAGTGGGAGTCGAGATCCATCTTAGAAGGCTTTTCCGTGGTTTAGTTTGAACTGGGAGCTTCTGTCCCTAAAAGTGATTCCAAAAGCAATTCACTTACAAGATAGTCACCCTCGTCACTATTCTGGCAATATGCTGCAGACCCTTGAACAAACTTTACACGACTATTCAACCCTCTTGCTTGCCATAACCCCCAAGTTGACCGAAGATCATTAGTAAGCGCGCTCTCGGCTGCAGCATCTGCAAAGGAGTATGTGAGAGTATTGTCAGGCCATGTAGTTCCCTGTTGATACATAAAACGACGGTCAAGATGGAGTGTAGAGTTAGGGTCTAGCGACTGAAGTATATCCGAATGTGGTGCTGGGAGCTCTCCTGGTAGAACTATAGATTGTCCCGACGGAGGGCAAGCAAATAGTCCTGATGGCAAACTGCCCATCACCAGAAGAATTTTGCCGAGCATTAGAATATAGATAGTTGTAACTGCGAGTGGTCAAAGCGATACTCTGATGGCCTTCGAGCGAATTTTGACGTAGCTTTTAGAATATTTCGCCTGTGGTAGGAGCAAATTGCAAATCCCATAAAAAGATCTGGGCAAAGAAAAGACAAGCTGATGGAAAACGAGGCATATGATGTGTTAACTACAGGATGTAGTCTGACCCTATTTCGCGCAAACTGTTCCACCAGAAAATGTTGGATCATGGTAAGATACTCCGGAAGGGCATTATATGTTCGATCCCTGGAGCCGATTTATCTAATTTCCGGCTTGCATGAATTAATGTTGTCAAAAATCTAAGCGCGAATGAAGGCAATGACTTGATTTAACGGGCCGAGCTTGAATATGATAGGCTTCCGTGGAACATATGCTTACAACGGAGACTTTGAATTTGGAATAGTGCTAATTAGAAATTTAGCCTGTAGATTCCAGGTAGGGATTTGCAGGCCGCGAAAGGAGTTCCCACTGATCACCCACACTTAACCCACGCAACAACCTAAGCAGGGGCAGTACATGTGAGAAATGGCATGGGTAGTCAATATACCACCCAAAATTTACCCGTAGTTACCCGACTTGACGAGTACCCTACCGATCTGTTGGGCAGCTCTGCAGCCAGGGGCTTCTTTGAAGTCTAGGATAAAATATATCCTACATACTAAACGAGTGGATTTGACAAATTTGGAATCCACGGAGGCATTCGAGAAAACTTAGAACCGACTATATGCCAGTAGATGTTTTATCATAGATACAATAATCTAGTTTGGTGATCATATTTCAACATTTCTTCTTTCTGAGATTAGGGGCTGATTACAGAGACGCTTAAAGCATCAGTGATAGTTTCTATGACGCTCTAAGACACTTAAAGCTAATGAAGCCAACATATGATATGAAGCCAACGTATGATATGAAGCCAACGTATGATATGAAGCCAATACATAATGTGAAGCATATCATCTTGTAATATAATTAAGGAAGATATCTTCTCAGCTTCCCGCTTAACTGGATGGTCTCTTGGTCTGTAGAGCCATCATCTAATGTTCCGAGATCAGGACCGCTATCAGTTAAGGCAGTAACGTTATAAACAGGGCTAGCAGCTCTATTTAGACCCGAGCCAAGCGCATTGATGGATGATCCGTTATGATCGTCAAGGTCGATAGCCCAAACGACAGTCCTGCATAGAGAATGAATGTCAGCTAAGCTAGCAAATAAAAGCTTAAGCTACTTACCCTCCGAGACAAACTGAATTGACGTAATCAAGCTTCATCTTCATCGTAGTGGCGTCATCATATGACACCCACTGATCAGTATCCCAGGTTACGATTTGTACTGCAGCCGCAGAATCGAGAGTGACAGTAGCTCCACTAGCGATTATATCACGAATCTCAATGTCTGATAAGATACCAGCAGTTTGCGTACAGGAGCCTGCTTTTCCGCCGGTTGAAAACGGGCAACATGCGGATAAACATCTAGGGTCGCTCATTGTGAAGCCTATTAGAGAATTGTCAGAAGCTCTGTAAAGAAGAGAAAGAGAGTTGAACTCGTACTGCGTCCGTAAAACCCGAGACCTAGATTGACTCGTGCTGGATCAATATTGTTTCGCCAGAGGAGATCAAGGCTTTGCTTGATCTCAGTCAAATTTGTGTGAGACAGTGCGACCGCTCCAATAAAAGGATCATCACTATCCCAAACTCCATGCAGATCGTAAGTCATCACATTAAACCAATCAACTATAGGGTCAATAGATACAATATCGAAGTCTTGCATATACCAATAGGATGATGGTAAGGTAATTGAAAGACCAAGCATGTACCCACTAGAGTTTAGATCATGACGTAGACTCTTCAAAAATGTAACGAAGTTCTTGAAGTCAGCAGGAGAACCTGACCGATCTGACGTCGCTGGATACTCCCTATTATTTGTTAAGCTTAGCATTTCTTATATCCATCGACTTGCAAACCAATATACGTACCAATCGATGTCGACTCCGTCGAAGCTATTGACGGTCAAGACGGATATCAAGGACGCAAAAGTTTCTATCTGAGCAAGTTCAGAACAATTAAGTGCGAGAAAGTTGTTGCTGTTGGGCCGGGGTCGTTGAATGACCACCCGCCAATCGTGAGCCATACCTCTAGCCCTGGTTGTTTTGCCTTGAGCCTGGTGACATTCTGATAAAGCGAACCCACAGTGGAATCCATTTTAGCAACTATAAATGTAATTGGGTCTATATATGCAAATGCATAGTTGAGATGTGTGTAATAACCAAGCGGAATCTCGTCGGGCGACATCGCTGTGACAGTTAATGGATGTGCATATATATCGAAAGCGAAGCTTACATTGACAAGGTCTCTCTAGACTCCATCCTTCATAGTACCCGATAGTTCGTGAGTCTGAGCTACTTCCACTACAAGTAGGTTGAGGAACGGTTGCATCGCCGCAGAATTCCGCTGTGCTTCCTGCAGGATATCAGTAGAGGATCAGTGAAACAGCAAGAGCAAAAATACCGCAGAATCCAAACGCACTACAACACACATTGAGTGGACAAACTGTGGCATTATAATATTTAGAAGGCCAGTCTCCTGGGTTACACTCGGCTTTGTAGTCACAGGTTGAAGTGCAGTTTCCTGCTCCGCAAAATGTAGGCCCTGATATTGTTAGAAAGAATTTTGACATTGCACGCCTCTAATCACCTGCGCCGCAAATGAAACTGCTCAGAATTTTGTCAGAACTCGGAAACTGATACTGTACATGAGGTAGCAAAGCTGGAAGTAACTCACTCATTCCCATCGATCCCACCATTCCCACAACATCCAACCACGCAAAGATTAGTTGAACTGCAATTCTGACTCATGACGATCTGTGCCAGAAGAACTACAAAGAACAAAGTTGTTTGCTGTAGATAGGAGAATGCCATCGTGTTGCTCTTGCGTAGATTGATAGAAAGAAAGTTGCAAGCTCATACAAAAATCCAGTCTTTAAAAAAATCAATCGAAGTTTGCATGTAAATGGGTGACCACCGAGAGGACAACTGAATGAATTGTATTGGGTGTTAGTTTGTCGTCTAAGATGGGATTAGAGATAGCACAGTTATGGCAATCAACGGTGCTTCAGATTATCAAGGGTTCTGCAATCCAAGTGATCATGCAAGCCGTGACAAGGAATAAGGTGCTCGTAGATAGCGCTAAAATCGCTTGTATTTCCGATGATCCATGCTCTCCAGGGTAGAAAAAACAGGCCGATCTGAGGTATAGGCTCTCAGTACACAAAAGACATTAGGATAATAAAATGATTATAATCTCTTAGAATCTTTAGGATATTGTTTCGACAACAACATATCAAATTCATTTAACATATTAAGGCTTATAAGATATTCGTTCGATAGCAGTAATCAGCTTCAATTTATTATCCCAAATCGGCGTGTTGTTTCTACCCCGAAGAGCCATGGCTGAAAAATTACCAGGGTCCAGAGTGTTCTGCTCCAACGTCCCTGAAATATTTACCGGGGTGGGTCCCTTGCACGCACCCCGCTGAAGACGCTACTGATATGCAAGCGCGGGCATAATGCTTATTTCACCACAGCGATAAAAAGCGCTCGGCGGCAAGGAGCATATCGGTAATTACAGTGGTGTCTCTATGGACTGATGGATACGATGGGTATTGGTGATATGGCATGCAGTTGCTATGGAAAATTCTCCTCCCGTAAAGTCTGACGGAGCACGAGCACATTAGAGATTTGAAAACCCATCTGAAAGTTTGGTAATACCGTGTGTACTATGAGGCACAGATGACGGTCCCGCTCTTATTTGTTGGTTCATCTGAAATTCCAGTAGTTAGGGTTACAATCTTAGCTCACTGTGTATTCCCGGTGAGAATTCTTTCATGTCGTTTTGTGGATGATTCTTGGGTTGCCCACACTCATTTTCAATCTTGATCTTTCTCTTTCATTTCACTCGATATTTTCGATTGGTGCTTCTGCATCCCACAGGCTATCGTAACTTTTTGAAAATGCAATCTTCCTCTCTTCTATTTGCAATCTGCTTCTTTGGTCTGAATGTATATGAAAGCATTGCAGGTTCTCAGCCAAGTCGCATTGTTCGAAGAGTTACATCTCACACCGTTCCCGATGATCCGACTCAGACCGGAACTATTGCAACTTGCAATCTCTGGTATGATGTTGTGGAAAATGATTCATGTCTGAGTCCCTGACCACTGCCTATCTACCAAGCTAATAATGGTTGTATAGGCGAATCCATAGAAGCGGCGTTTGGCATAACATCTGCTGAATTCCTGGCTTGGAATCCAGCTGTATCCTCGGATTGCAAAAGCAATTTCTGGTTGGGCGACTCGTACTGTGTTGGCGTTGCGGACACGGTTGGATCATCAACTGTCGAATCGACAACCACGTCCGTTTCCTTGCCGTCAACAATGAAGGCAGAGACTACGGGACCTGCAAAGCCTACGCAGACCGGGCAGCCGTATAGTTACGATGCTTGGTACGATCCTATATCGGGGGATTCATGTCAGTAGCTAAAAAAAAAATAAACAGACTTAGTGTTTTCCTCGAGCTAACATGTTTGTAGGCTCTTCCGTAGAAGCTGCATTTCGCATCTCATCTTCCCAGTTCTTGGAATGGAATCCTGTAGTCTCAGTCGATTGCGAGTCGGGTTTCCAAGTAGGTTATTCGTACTGTGTTAGTATAAACCCCAACTTAACTTCCACACCATTACTATGGACAACTTCCACTACATCAAGTACATCGGCGGTGGGGACCTATTCAATCATTGGCAATGAGACTTCTGCTGTGCTTGTTCCTATTCCTACTGCAACAGCCTATCCCCCCACACCAACACAATCTGGAATTCTTTCATCGTGTAAGTAATCTGACAAACTGCCGTAAAATACACTCAGCACTTCTAACTCTCTTCAGGTCTTCTTTACTATCAAGCAACATCACAAGACAGTTGTCAGACTATTGTCAACCGCTACTCGAACCTTATTACCATGTCTGACTTGTAAGAAATTAACCTTCATTCATCGAACAATCCTGCGAACTAATCTGCTGACCCTCACAACCATAGTTTATCTTGGAACCCAAGTGTAGGCACAGATTGTAGTGGACTATACGTTAATTGGTACTACTGCGTCGATGCCCCGATGGATCAATCTAGCCTTCCCAATGCGACTAGTCAATACTATCCTGCGTGGACGTCGGCCAGCCTTCCACAGATCAATCTAGCTTTTACTCCAGAACCAGTTGCTAACGGTACAATCTCTTCGTGCCAATCGTACTACTAGGCAAATCAGGTGAATATTGTAGACTCTGTGCACAGTATAAGCCACTAACTTTCGGAACAGGGTGATACTTGTAGCAACGTGACGTCAACCTTGGGTTATCTGGAAGTTGCGCAATTCGAGGAATGGAACTCGGGCGTCGATTGTAATAATTTAGAGAACGCTTATTACTGTGTGGCCAACTTTACCAGTCTCCCTCTTCCATCAACGGTCTCCGTTCTTCCATCACCTGTTCAGTCTGGTATCGCTCCAAGTTGTACTTCTTGGTATGAAGCTACAATTAGGAATGACTGCGATTTAATACCGCAGTACTTCCAGACATTTACTACTGCAGATTTTCTCACTTGGAACCCAGCACTGGGGTCGGATTGCTCGGGCTTGGTTGTGGGAGATTATTACTGCGTCGCCGTTCCAGGCACTCCCACTAACCCCACAACCACATTCTCCGCCACTCCCTTGCCAACAAACGGTGAAGGTCCTCAACCGGAGCAGCCTGGAATCCCCAGCAATTGTAGCTCTTATTGGTTTGTTGGCGAGTAAGTTTCCTCGAATTCTTGAAGACGTAACAATTTGTAACATAACCCACAGAACTGATAACTGCACATCGATCGCGGAGACTAACGACGTTACTTTGACTGAACTCGCCGACTGGAACCCGGCACTTGGATCAGATTGTTCTGGTCTCGAACCGAATTACTATATCTGTGTTGGTCTGCCTACGGCTTCATCAACGTCAGGAACTACAACGGGCTCTACCAGTATACCTTCCAGCACCATGCCACCATCTACCACAGTTGGCTCATCAATAGGCACTCCGACACCTGTTCAGGTACGAAGAATTCTACTCCTTTTTGAGAGAAAATGCCCTGAATCTCGAAGATCTTGATACCCCTGTGCTTGTATTTCCCATTGTCCTTCTTTCTCTGGCGAAATGGACATTGATTCCGAACTTCAAAACCTGCAACCCTCCAGACGGCTAACTTCTCTTTTAGGCTGGCATGGTGAGCAATTGTGATAGATTCTATCTTGTGGAAAGTGGCAATGATTGTACGGATATTGCTCTAGAATCTAACATTGCTATCTCTACCTTCTACGGGTGGAATCCTGCCCTCAAAGGCGACTGCTCTGGGCTTCAAGCCAATGTGTATGTTTTTGTTGGCACTACAGGGCCGGCTACAACTATTAAGAGTGGACCTCCAGTACCTGCAACACCATCTCCAACACAAGTAAGCCGGGGAACTGAAAATTGACTAGGCATGTAGCTAACATTGATTGATAGACTGGAATGGTGAGCGGCTGCTTAAGATTTTATGATGTGAAATCAGGGGATAGCTGTTCCGACATTGCCCTTGATGCCGGCATATCTTTGAGGTAAGTTTTCTGTGGGAACAGGAAGATAATACAGCAAGGCTCAACACTAGATTGACTGACATATTGGCAGTGACTTCTACGGGTGGAACCCCGCTATTGGCTCCAATTGTGCTGGGCTGCAAGCCGCCGTTTATGTTTGTATTGGGATATCTGGGCAACCAACTACCATTACAAGCGGGTCTCTAGTTCCTGCGGCTACTAAAGCGTAAGAACAAAACACATTTGAGGTAATTCCTGCAAGTCTGGTTTGCGATACAGAGTCGAGTTACTTTGACCTTATTGAGGCACATCATGCGAATTATTCTAGTTGAAAGATGATGTTCCTGGAAAGACATTGATTGTGCACAGTGGTCAATATACAGTCCAATTATGCCTCAGATAGATTCAAATATATACAAGATCGACCAAAATTTTGCAAAATCCACTCGCCAATTAAGGCTGCCCTAACAATACTTGACTTTTGCGCGCATACAAGCTTGGAATCCAGAAACGGGAGATGAGAAATACAGAGTAAATACCCATATCAATTAAACCACATTGGGAAGTATCCTTCATATACTCCACAGGGATAGTTTATCTCTGTTATCTCGACAATGGAGTAGCCCCTTCCTTCCATTGGAAAATCTCTGAAATATTGGTAGAGTGGCGCTGGGGCATAAACTGTAAACATTTTGAGGTTCTGAGACATCAGTTTATCCAGAGGTTTCAACCATATGTGATTGAATTCGTCTGATGATTTCCCATCTCTATACGGGCCCCGAAACGCCATAAGTGAGACGCGAAGTTTGCATAACCCATCATACTTGGAGGCTAATACTTCCCATGCGGAATCGTATTCTTTTCGTGCATGCTCAGATTCATGAGGTTGAACAGGGTTAGGGAGCGCCCAATTTATAGTAATAGCCTTGATGCGAGTCAAACGTTCGGGGAGCACGAGAGAGGGAAGGTGACGCAGCGTAAAAGTGTCGTCGATGCGAAATATGTTAGTGCTGTAGAGCAAGTCGATCCCTTCAGAATATCTGACAGTCATTGAGTCAGTGTTCCATCAGATTCAAAACGAATGTGAAATGAGAAGCGACGATTCTCAAACAGTAGATAGATTCCTTACGCTTGGCGGCAACTCAGCAACAGAGAAAACTCAATTTCGTCATACGACAGCAGTTCGCTTAGACGATGGACTCGTGGTGATAAGTTCCGTAACCGCCCCCAATGTGTACGACAGTCATCTCCTTGCCCTATAAAGTACGGACAAATACATTGAATGCTCCATAGTTCCCATTTCTTTTTGGTTTCAGAGTACTCGTAAGCAATGTGAATTGCCCGGTCACCAAAAACCTCTCGATAAATCATGAGCCGTATGTCGAGTGGTAGCTTCGAAAAGAAGCTGCTCTGTTCTTGAGGCGCTGTTGTTTGTTTTGGTTTCGCCTGGTCGACTGGCAGAGGGATTGTGAGACGCCGCTGTCGGTGTGGTGACAGTACAGGTGGGGCTGCACGTGTTTCTTTGCATGTCGAAAGCTTCAAAATGTTAGAATAATGAGTCTGCATGCTTCTTGGGTAACGAACATTTTTCAACCAGTTGCGAAATTTCCTAATCATAATGTCGATTTGGTGGGCAATCAACAGCAATGCGCCTTTTCTCGTGTACTTGATGTACTCTGAATTTGGGATGGGAGTGTGTGAGTAACCTTCAAAATATAGATAAGTGAGAACAAGAATTCCGATACGTATCTTCGAGGTGCCAACTTGACTATATGTCTCGGACAATGCTTTCCAATCTAAGTCTATTCGATTCTGCAATTACTACTAGGCCATTGGGGCTCAGTCTGTCCGTCTTTTCATTGCGTGTGGCCCCTGCCATATCCCTGACTTTTAAAATTAAGCATTTGAGCGTCCCGGAGCGAGCCGGAGATAAAAGCGGCTTTCGTAAACGGCTTTCGCAAGCGAGCCGTAAAGCTTTCCAGGAGCTCGGTGGTCCTTGGCACGTACAACATGCCGGTTATCCTCTATGCAATCATGAAGTATGGGATTTTGGCTTACAAGTCCGCCAAGTACCATTTACAACAACAATCACCGTAGATCCAGAGCTCCATTCGATACAATTGTTACAAGTAGGGAATATACTGTTGGCCTTCTGTGTTTACCTTGCGATCAGTGGAATTAGACTACCCATAATTCTGAACTAATATCCTCCTACAAGATGCTCTTAAGCACCTAGACATTCAAGATTATGATTGGTCTATACAAAATTGTCAATCATTCTCAAATTTTCTACAGGGCCAGCAATTCACGTGCGGTACCAGCTTGAGAGGACTTACGGGAATGAAGAGGTAAGGCACTGACTTTTCATACTTCTTCTAGGAATCGCCGTACTTTTGCATATCCTTCATAATACCTCTCCTAGCTCGATGTACTATCATTGCCATGAATAACACGGAGCACAACCAGAGAAATGGGTTGTTGAAGCGAGTTATGAGACCCCACGAGAAAGTAAAGAAAGCATCGCAACCGTAGTAAACCATGGGCTCCAAAACATACCATCCATCCAGAATCTTATCTCTCACATCAGCTTCGATGGTTTTGGGGTTGTAAACTTCTTGCCATGGAAGCTGCGGAAAAGGCTTGCGCTTCGCAAATGCACCCCGTTCCATCATGCGGAAGGAATTTTTTTACGCATTCACCGTGCCCCAACGAGTATACAAAAAGATAGGCTATCTTCAATACAATCAAGGAGTATTTATACCATACTGTCTATACATATATAGATAGATAATGATTAGCGAGTTACTGTGACGGTATGACGTAGATACACCTGCCATATTCCAAAAGGCCAGCATCAACTCCATCGCTTCCTGATACATGTCCCAAGTTGTAGTAATCAGATCATCCAGATGTTGAGCTTTAGCACAAGTCATTACAAGAAACACGAACTTCGCCCGAGACGTAGCCATATTTTTCCTGCTATTGATCGCCATTTCCCCAGTATTCAAGGTAGAGTAGGGCTAAGATACAGCTTTGGAGCTCCATGTGATATTAGCCTCTATCTCGCCTTGCATAGTAAGAATATTATTCAAACCTTAGCACTAGACTCTACCCTCACGCCTATCCTTCTCATCCTGAACTAATATCGCTTTCCAATCTTCGTCCGGAGTCTCCCGCATCATCTTCAAGAAGGCTTTAATTCTCCATCCTGCTACCATAAAACCCACAATGGCAGCTCCTATGATCATAGCCATGCTCACTCCTCCAATTATAAATAATTCGGATGCAATATGTTAAAAAGCTCTTGACTTTAAGACATCTGGATCAGTATATCGACTAGGACGAGGGCAGACGATTGTAATCGCTGTCGACGTTGGGACGAGAGTCGTCATCGTTGTAGTTGATACTAGCTTGAGAAACTTTGATCAGTTATAAGTTGGCCAAGGAAATGAAGTTTTATACTTACAAGGAATAAGAATCTTCTTTTATTAATATCTCTATAGATACGTTGATTTATTCATGAATCTGTAAAATTTAAGAATCAAGAAATGGAATTGTGTCTTTTTAAATAATATTGGTGAAGAGAGCTAAGCTACTAGCTTGAGTTCTAACAGTGCAAACTAACATCATTTAGTGGTAACTAAGTATGAGAAAGGTTTAATTGATTCGCTTCTCCGTAATCGCTCGTGTGAACATTTGCGTAGACGGCTGTCTGACGTCTCAGACTCTCAGTTACATAGAGGGTGAGTGCAGTCATGGAACTAACTTTACAAAGTGCTTCGATCTCCAATTTTTCGATGTGAATGTGCTTAGTGGGCAAGCGCTCATACGCCGACCCATCAATTATTAGTGATAAATCCTTCGCAGCCCTGTCTTCTCGCCTTGGTATTTTCGCGATAATTACTTTACTCCTGACCTTGCCGCAATCGCCCGAGTTGGATGCATTTAAAAATTCGTAGGGAACTTCGGATCACTAATACTGTATTTATGAATGGCCTGAATTGGCCAAACCTACGTGAATCGAGCCGATCCGAGCTAGAACCAAGATCCCAAAATTTACTCATTTGATTCGTCCTCCGTTCAATTTCTCAAAAAATCGGCTTCATTTATCACCCCTAATGAGAATTGACCGAAGGTATCTTCGGCTCGACTTCCTACTTCATAAAAACCAAATGCCTCTCCAGCTAGATTAACACGAACTCTTGCATCCCTACTTCCTTCCTCTTGAAACCCTTCGCAACATCTGCTCCGGCGCTAGTTGGCTGTATACCAGGCAACGTGCCCAAGCTGAGCATCAAGTCGGATGATCGCAGCATACTAAAGGTCGTGCCAAAATTCCCAGTACCCATCCTCCGATAAACTCTTTCACCTGCTCTTACAAACCCATTCGGGCCGCCATAATGTTGTCCTTCCGCTTCCATGAGAACAAGACACTTACCAGAAATTCTCTCACTAAAGGTCACGAACATTGGCAACTACACCAAGCTACGTGCTCGTCCTGTTCTGAAGATATCATATCCTTCCACAGTGTCTGAGAAGAACCAGAATTCCTTTCCAGTCGCATCATCAATAAGACTGTCGCCCATACCACTTCTCTTTCCAGAACGGACTGGATACAGAATCCCGCAAAGTCGGACCCATCCCGCTTTGATAGACCCAAATTTGTAGTTCGTGGCGAGCTCGACATCTGCTCCTAAAACATTCGCAAGGGCAATTTTAGTTGAGGAATTTGGGATAAATAATTGCGGCTGCACCGGAGCCTCGACAGAAGCCCAACTCCAACTCGGCGCCGAGTATTCCTCCTCGCCAGGCCATTTATGCGGGGCTGTAGTTGACCCAACGACGGTGATCCAGGCCAATTGCGAAAGGAGGTTGATATCCCAGAAGCCTGCGAGGTAGCGTATGTTTCCGATCTGCATGATCTGCGTGCTTGCCAGCTGTCTGGCTATCGAGGATATTGCGATGAGTTTGTCCGAATGCCTGGTGATTTTATATTGAGTGTAGTTCCTCACTGTAATTGTCCAGCAGTAATCAAATGCTTCTATCAAGCTTTGTGCCTGCTCCGTGATTGCACTACCTTGTTTCATGGCGTATATTGTGTCAAATATCTGGTGCAACGTTCTTCGTAAGCCTTCGGGGCTTAATCCTCCCCATCCGGGTCTCTCGCAAAACTATCCTCGTCACACGGATGCAATTTCCAAGTCAGATTAGCTGTGAAATATTAAGAATATAATATAGCTGATTACTGTTCTTGAATGTAACACTATAATAATCTTGTTGTCCAGATATCTTTGTAGTATTATTCTTGAATGAAATCCTGCGGAACCTCTAAGTTATTGTAATGTATTCATTATCCAAATCCTTTTTGGACATTGTTGACCTGTGCCACAAATCAGTCTATTTTTTCAAGCCGAAGAGCCAACCTATCCCGAAAGCAAACCCTTACTTCAATGATGGCCAATCGTCAAAATTTCCCAAAATCAGTTTGGGGAAGATAGGCTTAACATGGTTCGTTTACCCCTCACCATGCATGTCAGCAAGGCCCGCAATATATGGCTGAAAATCTATTGATTTGGCGTACCTTACCAAGACTTAAGTGATTATATCTCGCTGTAAGTTCCCTCTGCAAGTATACAGTTAGACATGCAATAATGCATTTTGCTTATTTTCTGAATGTACTTTTGCTCACAAGTGTGGCTGGTGCGTCACCTGCTCGGCGACGACTTAAATCAAGTGCTTTTGCCGTTCCAGGCAATGCTACTTATGACTATGTCAGTAAGTTTAAGTCACCATTCCCAAAGGCAGCAATTATCATAGCTGATTGAACCAAGTAATTGGCGGCGGCACGGCCGGTCTAGCCATCGCATCACGGCTTGCAGGATTCGCGTCTGTGGGCGTGATAGAAGCAGGCGGGGACTACGAAGAAGACAACGGCAACTACAGCGTCGTGCCATTAAACTCAGTGCGCATGCCAGTAGTCGTTTCCGGAACAGACTACCCTCACCAACCTCTCATTGACTGGGACTTGATTTCCACGCCTCAGTCGAATGCGGGAAACGCACGATACCATTATGCACGCGGGAAGACGCTCGGCGGTTCTTCCGCACTCAACACGCTGGCGTATCATCGTTCGACTGCTGGGGCGTATCGAAAATGGGCGGATATCGTAGGCGACGACAATTACACTTTTGAGAACTTGCTTCCGTACTTCAAGAAGTCGTGTCAGCTGACACCGCCGAATTTGAAGAAGAGGAATACACCGAATGCGACGGTGATATACGACCCAACAGTCTTCAGCACAAAGAAAGGCCCGTTGCAGGTATCTTGGAATAATTGGGTAGATCCGACGATCAACTGGATGGCGCATGCGATGCAGTCGCTTGGGATGACCCTGAGTCCGGTCGGCTTCAGCAGCGGGTCACTTGCGGGTTATGGAGCATGGGTTCCTTCCACGATAGATCCAAAACATGCTACACGGTCGTCTTCGAAGACTGCGTACTTAGATGATGCGATATTGACCACAGATATCATGATACATATCCACTCTCAAGCGATGAAGATTCTGTTCAGTGGAAGTTCGCTAAAGAAAGCTACTTCTGTTGTGATTAACACAGCCGGTGTCGAGTATACCATCCAGGCCAACAAGGAGGTAATCTTATCCGCAGGAGCGTTCCATTCCCCACAGCTTCTCATGGTTTCCGGTAAGTCATTGCATTATGCAATCCCATTGCACAAATCCACCGTACCAACTAACATATCCCACGGGCATCGGACCTCGCGCCACACTCGAAGCGCTCAGCATCCCCGTGATATCCGATCTCCCGGGCGTTGGGAAGAACCTCTCAGATCAAAACTCCTTCTTCATCACAAAACAAGTCAGCACCCCCAGCGCCGGCAGCATTGTCGCCAACCCGGCCTATACCGAAGAAATCCTCGATCAATATTTCGACGATGCAGCAGGTCCCTACAGCTCCATAGCCGGCTACCTAACATTTGAGAAACTGCCTGCCCATCTGCGGAAAACCTTATCCAACACGACGCTGGCGCTGCTCGACGCACTACCAGCCGACTGGCCCGAAGCCGAATACCGCGGTGCGGGATTCGGTGGGGAGAATCATACCACACAGGGTGTGATTGCTGGAATCCTCGTCTCGACATTTTCGCGAGGGAGTGTATCGATTTCTAGCGCGAGTGTCTCGGATCCGCCGGTGATTGATCTTGGCTGGTTCAGCCATCCCGCCGACCGGGAGATCATGGTCGCGATTTTCAAGCGCGTGCGGGAGATTTGGAATACGGATATCGCCCGGTCCATCTCGATTGGCCCGGAGCTACTACCCGGTACTGCGACACAGACGGACGAGGAGATCCTAACGTATCTGACTCCAAATCTACTCCCGGAATGTCATGCAAGTGCAACATGTGGGATGGGCAAGAAGGGAGCGCCGTTTGCGGTGGTGGATGCGCAGGCGAAAGTTTATAGCGTGGAAGGGCTGCGCGTTGTGGATGCATCCATTTTCCCATTTGCGCTGCCGGGACATATACAGGCGTCGGTTTATATGATTGCGGAGAAGATTGCAGATGATATCAGGCTTGGGCGATAGGCTCGCGAGGGTCAAAATAAATAGCATACCAAAATATCGATCTATCTAACAACACTATTGTCTGAATCAAAAATAGGCTTTTATATCCTTTGATACCTTGACAACAAATTATTCCATTAAAATAAAAAAATTGTCAGAATATTCCCAGAAGCCAGCTGTATATTAATCAACATCAGAGTACAGCAAGCCCATTGAAAAAATACACACACACGCCCCCAACCAACCACTCGTCAGAGAAACTCACCCCAAGTCCTCTCTCCTCTTCCAAGCACACAGATCCAATAATAGTGATGTAAAGACAACACCAAACCAGCAGCCGTGAATATAAAACTGACCGCAAACCTTAATAATCACGTGCTGGCGGTACTCCAGACGTCTACTAAGGAATTTGAGTGTAGTTTTTCACAACCTTATAATTTCTTCTTCTACCTATCTCTATATGTAATCATATCTAACCATCTCTTGACACAACCACACCGCATACATCCAATCCGCACCCACTCACCCGGCTCTTCACCACTCGATAAATGAATCTATCTATCTATTCATCTGCTCCCCAGTACGCTTTAATCTCTCAATACCTGTCTCTCCATCACTCTCCACTCCACTCACAGCTAGCACTTCCACTGCACCCTCGTACATCCACTCCATCTCTCATTCCTACCTCTTATCTAGCTCCTAATATCCTCCACCCCATCCCTTTCCCTCCCTCCTCTCCCCTCTACCACCAATTAAAATTAAATAAACTCCATAAGCATACCCATCCCTACCCCCATCCAAACACTGCTCCCCTAAGAAATCAAAAAGAGCAAACGAACCAAGCAAACCAACAAACCCAAAGCAAAAGCAAGTACTCCCTTAATGAAATATAACGAAGTGAAGTAGATAAAAGCCTCTATAGACACCTTCATCAT